>CM075937.1:51014737-51035113 GCA_038030265.1 Corythucha ciliata
TACTCCACGGCCCGCGAATCGAGTTCATGCGTATCTCGCGCTAGGGTGGACCGATATTCACGAATAATTTTGCATTTTTCTTCAAATAATTAAAGCAAGGGCGATTAGGAAACGACTTGATGAAAAAATAGTCCTCCAATTTAATAATTTTGTTTGAATTGTTAAAACAAGTAAAATAAAATTACTAAAATTGATGGATTTTTTTTTAAGTCGTTGTGTATTCGCCCTAAGTATCATTATTTGTAGAAAAATGCAAAAAGATTCGTGAAAATCGGTCCACCCTAGCGCGAGATACGCATGAACTCGATTCGCGGGCCGTGGAGTAGACCGAGGAATGTTCATCGGGTGAGAACTCGGACCGATGATCAGGCCATAGCCTGGAAATGGAATATTGCAAAATAATCATGAAGTCATGAAAATCGGTGCAATCCTTGCGTGAGATACGCAGGAACTAGTTTCGTGGGCCGTGGAGTAGAGTCTTCAGGGGGAGTTTCGCATGTATTTCCTCGACCAATCGTACCTCTCCAACTCAGCATTTCCACTCAAAACATTTATTATGATTTTTAATATTATTATCATTAATATACAAAGCAATATGCGATAAATTACAATACATTTTCTGCTGCTATTGTACAATTAGTCTATTGAATTTCGGAGTACAACGTACATTTTGTTATTATCCAAGGCACAGAAAGTATTGGGGAAGGGGAATTCGGAAATAAGCGAGTGGGTGAAAAAACATTTTTCCCGCATGTCCTCAACTTCGTACGCAAACAAATGGTCATTGAAATCTATTGTTGAAAATCGAGTGCACTCGAAATAAAACTGATTACATTCATTATCCAAGTACAAGTGTTTTATTCTCACGAATTGTGGGAGATTTTCATTACTTTCATCTAAATGAGTGCAAATCATTTGACCACAGTGGTATTTGATGCCGTTGTTCAAAATAAATTTTGTACTCTGTAAGTTCACATTGTCATCCAAACCTAAATAGTTTTGTATTTCGTGTGCTTTGGCTTGATTTTTAATACTGTTAAGCTTTCCGAAAGTGAAGGATTTGGAAATTTTGTTTTCATAGAGCATTGCATTGAGCTGCCATTGATGTCTGTGAATAATGGTTTTGCAAATGTTAACTCTACTGGCTGAGGTATTAGCTGAAATTTTTGATATTCGATGTTTAGCTTCGAAACGCATGGACCAAAGAGGCCGTAGGGGCCCAAAATTTTTAAACATTCTTGGATAATGCACAAGATGGTGAAACTTTGGTTGTAGGGTATCGCGATCACTAAGACGTAAATACAGCGCGTTGAAGTTAGAAATATGAAATGACAAAATTTCACAAAAACCAGGAGTGACGCAATCAGTCATAACCATTGAGAGAATTCTTCGGAGGAGCAGAAATAAATTCCAGTACTCATTACCTTCTGGTACTGAAGTACCGACAAACATAGAAAAATAGCGAACAAAATTAAGGCACTCCGCGGAAGACATCCTCAATCGTAAATTAGGACCTAGAATTCCTGTTGGTTTAGATGACGAATCGGGGCCATAGTCAAAATAGTTGATTTTGTCATTGAGATATGAGAGAGAAAAGTAACCAGAATCAATCAAGGCACCCACGACAACTGTAAGGGTGTACGGGCACACTCCCTCCAAAAAATCATGCATTATATCCACTCCAACGTGCTCGAATAATTTGAATCCGTCAACTCCTAACCAAACGCAACGCTCCTTGACGCCAGTTGAACTCAAGTCACCCTTCAAAACATCTTGCTGATAATTGATAGGGTTCCTAATACTTGCTTCGTTTTCTGTCAATTGAGTAGCTATTACTGATCTATTTTCCTTACAAATCCTACATGGGTAAGTTGACAAGAAATTTTCAACGAAACCCATTATAGAATGCAGTCCCAAATTATCACCAACAAAAGCTGCCAAACGAAATTTAATATTAACTTCTACCCCTCCAACAATCACATTGACGCCTACGCTCGACAAGAAATTGAGCTCGTCAATTAAAACCCTAAAAACAGCTTTGTTACCCAGGCTTCGCTTATCAGAGGCATGATATAAATATGTTACGAATATGTTTTGCAGTTGACTAGCATTTTGAGGAGGCAAGCAGGGCAACCAAAAATAAACAGCTCCAATCTTGTGTATAGATGCGTGTGACCCCAAAGGATTACCGACTTCAAAATCGTCTTGATACAAAATAATTGGGTAAACTTTATTTTTGCTCTCATCTGATCCACGAGCCGAATTTGAAAGTATCCCTTTCCACGAATCGCTCTGAACTATATTAATTATGGAAGGAAAATCATCACACAACGAGATGTATTCATCAACTAAGGCCATGAAGCCTGGGATTGAAAAAACTTTTTTCAGCACTTCCCTCATAGGAACGTGCTGACCATAGCACGGTACTTTGAAGGAGACGCCACCCGACCCAGCCGTTTGGCGTTGTCCCAAAAACACCTTTACCGGATTAATGAACGTCCCTAAGTCAGTGAAAAATTTGAGGCGTAAGAAATGTGTTTTGAAATCTGATAGTGAGTCATCCATAGCTTTAACTATTTTTTCGTGAAGTTGTTGTAAATGAGCATGGCTCAAGGACAAGTTGGATGCATATTCTCCTGTTTTCCGTAAAATTTCAATAATGGAACTGGTGAAATTCATTTGATAAATGGAGTGAAAGGTTTGTAAACAATTTAGTGGGACCCTTGGATTGGAGTACATTTTTGAAAACACATTTGCCAAACTATTTTTCATCAGTCCTGTCATTGACGTTATAGAAGGTGTAAAATTCGAAGCTGAGTCTTGATCTTGCGTTCCATAACAGACAAAAGAATGGGTTCCACCCATATCCTCAATTTTCTGTGTATCGCAATCATTTGCCTCTATATTCAAGTATGGTTGTTTCTTATTCAGGTGGGGGGATTTTAATTTAAGGCGTCTACTGAGGTGAGATGTTGTCGCACAAGTTCTAGGACAGCTATCTTGGTCTGTGTACCGAATAGGGGCGGAAAATGGTTTTCTTAAGCAATGATTTCGCTTAAAATGAGATAACAACCCTTCAGCCTCGAAATCCGAATTACAGTAATAACATGAAAACATGATGAAAAAATAATAACCAAACAAATAGATTCAGCTCGAAAAAAAGTTATATTACAAATTGCGCGCGTATAACACCACAATAACTAGAAAAGTCAACGAAAAAACTGGATTTATAATATAAAAAGTGGAAAAACTCAGTAATAATGATAGAAAACGAAAAAAAAGTTATTTGGGGTCCAGCATTTTTTTATGAAGGCGCAGGTCTTGGACAGATTTTAGAACGGTTAAAGAATCAGACATAGAAACCTCTCCGATGCAGTACAACAGCTGCTCCAACACCATCCAAACATTTGCTGATTGTTGTTGGTAAGACAAATCAAACGCGTACAAAATGGCTACTGTGAAGTGGACGGCGGCACTAACAGAATTGAATTCAAAAAAAGATTTACCTTCCATAAAAATAAAAGCTTTTGTTATGGAGAAAGGCGTTTCTCCAACGCTGGCCACAACAGGTTGGCGAATTTTGCCAGTCGAAAATCTTTTAATGGCGTCTGCAATATTTGTCGCATGAAAAATGAAGCAGTCGAGGGCTTCAAGACGGTCAGAGGGCGTCCCGTCCTCGCGATGCCCTCCAATTCTAACGGTGAACGGAATGAGACGAAGGAGCGCCGTCACTCTTTCGTCCTTCAAAGGTGACTCTAAAAAAAAAAAAAAAAAAAAAAAAAATACTTCTGTGAAAAGCTGTTCATGATAGGTCTGTTCCAGCAAGGTGTTTGGAACATGTTCGGAGCAGAGTTGCTATGGGACCAGCCAATAAAATTTAAGTTGGTTACATTTTATTGGCTGGTCCCTTGGCAAGGCTGCAAGGGTAAAAATGTTCAGGGACGGGGGTTACTGGGTTTACTTTTTCGGTCTCATCATTAGTCTTTTACAGGGTGTTTCAGGAGGATTCGGCAATAATTGCAGTCGTACTACTAAGTAGGGCGAACCAAAATTACTATATGGACCTAGGATCGCAAACGCTTCGTTTCAGAGTTAGAGAGAATTTTGAGTTTGTGAAGCCAAACCCCCTCTTTGTCACAAAAAGCGGTTTTAACGGACGAACCGTTCAAGATATAACGAAATAAAATAGATTTCTGAAAAGAGCGCAAAATTTCACATTGAAAACCTAAGAATAACACGCTATAATCGTCTTCAAGTACGTAAGTTTAGTTATTTTTTGAAAAACCGAAAAAGTGTGAGATTGAATTTTTGTGTTTCTTTCAGAGATTAATTTCGCTCAATCCATAGTGATGGGTCTGATATTGAACGCTATTGTAAAAACTTGTGGCTTATTTTGGCATTTTTCGCTGATTTCCCGAATTTTTAGTGTGATATCTCAGTGAAAATCCAACCAATTTCAAATTTTCTTACGTCATTTGAAAGCTTACAAAATGGGCATGTTTTTACAATAGCTTAAAAATATCTGACCCACTATGGATCGAGAAAAATTCAACTCCGAATGATACAAGAAAATTAAATTTCACACTTGTTGTTTTTTCAAAAAATAACTAGACGTACTTAAAGACAATTATAGCGTGTTATTCTTAGGTTTTCTAATGTGAAATTTTGCGCTCTTTTCAGAAATGTAATTCATTTTGTTCTATCTTGAACGGTTCGTCCGCTTTTTGTGGGAAAGAGGTCGTTTGGCTTGAAAAAATCAAAATTCTCTCTGACTCTGAAACGAAGCGTTTGCAATCCTAATGTCCACATACTAATTTTGGTTCGCCCTACTTAGTAGTACGACATGTGCATGTATTGCCGAATCCTCCAGAAACACCCTGTATTCTTTCACCACCTCGGCTCAAGTTCTGGCTTAACTAAGCCGAACCTTGTTTGCATAAAATTCGATGCATTTTTTCTCATAAGTCCAACTTAATGTTAAGCCGAGGTGGTGAAATCCACCGTTACTAATCGAAATATAACTAAAGCTTATATTTTTACCCTTTGCAGTCTGTATAGCGGTGTCGACAATAGCTTTGGTGACTTTATCTTTGATGACAATTTTTCGAACGATTTCAATTATTGCCGGACCGTAATCAAGCACCGCCGAGCTCAAATCAAACGTTGAAGGAAACCCTTTAACGATGGCGTCCAAATCGAGATTTATCTATTAAAACATAAATACATCACAAACGAATACGAGGGGGTGAATTTTTATCAGTTTCCGAATGTTAAATAAATTAACTTTCGATAGTTAAATGATTTTTTGAGAAGAAACATTCATTTTATTGCACTTTTTGCGACTAGTTTCGGGGTATGCATCCCATTATCAAGGCATACTTGTAGTACCTACAACGTACGTACGTGGTATATAAATGATTTAAAGGCAAATGTTTGCCTTGAATTAGCAACACCAATTTTTAAATCAAAGACTAAAACTGCCAGGATTTTGAACTTTCCCACTTGAAAGTGACGTCACTACATTGTAAAAAGAACTAGAGGTAAATGTTTTCTTCGTTGTAATGAAGTGTTTTTAAAAATATTGAACGTTATTTTGTGGCAAGTTTAATACTTTAGCTCTGTTTACAATGTTGTGACGTCACATCCCGCTTTCTTTATTTTTTCATTTTTCTGCACGAGAGTGGGACAAAAAAAGTTTTAAAGTGTTTTTTTCGTGATCATTTAATCCTAATAACTTATTTTCCACGCATTTTATTTTATTTTTTCCCCGGAAAATGGTCCATTTTACGCAGTATTTTTTTAAATTATACGTCGGGACATGGTCAGTTTAGTAATTTTTTTTTCTGTTGTGTATAATAATTGGGAGGTAAACGTACTAAAAGTCCCCGGACGTCTGATGTGAACGAGCTGCTAGAGGTGAAGGTCACTTGTTTTGATTTTTTTCCAAATTATATCGGACCAAGCGAGCACAGAGTCGTTGCAACCAAAAGAGAGAGGGAAATGGCGTTTTCAAACCAAATTTTGTATTATTCCCGAGTCACGTAAGCTGGAAACTGTTGGCAATAAGGAGATCACGGTGAAGAAGTTTTGGCGAATTTTGTCAGCTATAGTATATTCTAAGAAGAAGTCCTGGTGCTTCGAAGTGCGGGGTCCGACATAATCAGGAAAAACCAAAACAAGTGACCTCGTTGGTCTCCAGCAGCCCGCTCATATCGGACGTCCGGGGACTTTCATCATGTTTACCTCCCAAATACCCCAAACAAAGCGGGGGGAAAAAAATGACTAAACTAAAAATTTGACTGGGCTAAATAGGAAGTCGAAAAACTTCGTTTTCCATTATGACTTTGATGATTAGATATAATAGGTATACCTACCAATTTCTCAGCAATTGATTGTCGCTGTAGTAATTGATATTTTTCAAATATTGATGTGATGTCTGACTTTTTGTAATCTTTCAATCGAAAATTTCGCGTATCAGCCCAAGCTGATACGAGTGAATCGTCGCAAGTTTGGCCAGAAAAATTCAGTATCAAGACGATTCTTTCGTCATTTTCAGTCAGTTCTGTGAAAGTAAATTTAGTTTAGTATTTTTACATTGTTCACGTTGCTACTTATTATAGCTCACCGTTAGTTGAACATTCATCGCGCTTTTCTTTTATTTGTTTAGTCGAAAAAATTGGAGCCGCTTTTTTTTTACTTTTTTTGGGGGGGTTCCCAGACTGCTCGCCGTCACGTCCGCGGGACGGCTTTTTCCTCTGCTCCACTAACAGCTGCTGGGCCTGCAGCTGCTTCCTTTCGTGCCGAAGGGCGCTGTATAACACCCCTCGAGGTTCTCTCGACACGGAAGGTATCCCTTCCAAAGGTGTATTCACTGCTGAGGCTCCTCTTCTTGGTTTGCACGTATACCCGAAAAAATATTCCTTTAGAAATCTTCCTTGGAAAGCAGGAATTTCGTGCAGGTATTTGGCCCAAATGTCTAGTTCGGATAAAGTGATGATTTTTTTTTCGCCAACGTTTTCGGCGAGATGTCTCACGATCGTCCGGCACACGTCTGAAATATCTTTGTTGCTGATTTCGACGGATTTTTTTCTAAGGACGTGCCGAGTTGAGGCGCTTCGTTTCAAAACGTTTTCCGCGGGGTTCAAAACTCGGGGTTCCTGATCTTGACATCCCGGAGATTCTTGGACGACGGAACCATCATCACTGACTATGAAATCACCCACGATAGGGAATTCTAAATCAAGTCCCAGCTCTGAATTCAACGATGACGTCGAGTCTGTGGGCTCAGTGGAATGACAAGATATGTCTGCTGAACCGGAGGGAGCCCAATTGTCTGCAGTATTCTTTGAAAACAACAAAATATTAGATTTTTTTCTGTGCAATTTCGATTTGTCAAAAATTCACCTGCTCACTGCGCGTCTTGCAATGCTGCAGTATTCCTTTTCGGAAACGCAAATGAAAGATGCTTTTCGTGAAAAGCTGAGTGACAGCAGGTGTGTCCACGCTCTCAACGTCAACACAACTAAATAGATCGTCTTGTGTTTCAAATCCTCCCTGTTCTGCAATAGTTTAAATTATTATTCACTAAAAGTCAAGTCGATCGTGAAAATTCGACACTGAACCAAAACCGACATTGAACTTTGGGCATGATATATTGCAGGAGCGGCCTAATCGAGAAGGGAGAGTACTAGTGCTGAAGATTGTTATTCGACTCTAGTTCATATTGCCTAGTGGTGAAAAAGTCAATATTGATTTTAAAAACAAAAATCGATTGGTTGAACAGGCGTGCAATAGTGATTATGGGGGGGGGGCATAGATCATCCACTTTTCTCCCGCATCACCTCAATATATTGTCAAAACGCAACCCTCCTTCTTTTGGGTGAGAATTTGAGGGCTGAAAATTTGGGATTCCATGCTTGAAATCAAAAAAGGGGCCTGGCAATAGAAACAGTAAAATTTGGACGGTTCGAAAATTCGCATAAACCCGTATACATTCATAGAGCACGTTCTATATGGGGTGTTCATAGAATTAGTTATTTGGGGCACATCATTTGTGATCAAAATAACTATTTGGCGTTTTTGGCAATTCCGCTTAGTTTCCGAGATATGACGCATTTTATATTTTTCCATGAATTCCCGCCAATTACGAAAATTACGCCAGTTTTATTTTTAGTACTCTCTTTTATAACTCTCGAAGAAATTAATTTATGGGAATGAGCTTTGACCCAAAAATCAATAGTCGAAGACCTCGGCTGGTATTCCATTTGAGCCAAATCGTTCAAGGGGGGGGGGGGTGAAAATAGGGGATGAAAATTGAATAAAAATTGCCAAAATTCACCAACTAACCCAACAAACTTCATTAATCTCCAAAGACATTTATTTTAAAAAATGGTAAGGGGGTAATAATAGGAATGCAATTTTTAAAAAATCGCCAAACTTCACTTGTTTATCCCAGCGCTTCTAAATTCAGCTGAAAAATTAGATGTTAGAAAGGACTTCGATTACTATCTATAAATTTCTCGAAAAAGTTGATTAGTGGAGGGGAGTTACAACAAAGGAAGACATTAAAAAAAAAAATTCCAAAACTCACACGTTTATCCTAACGGGGCAAGATTCAGCCCTTCGAACCACAGAAACTTTTCGTAATTGTGTAATTGAAAAACTTGACGAATAGGAAAGGGAAATTGGAAAAATAGCCAAATTCCACTCGTTTATTTCAGCGTAAACATGCTTCGAAAAATACATCGTGTGCACCGAGCTTTATTCATGTTGATCACAAATGATGAGCCAGATAACTGGATTTCTTCTGTTCAGCTAAATCATGAACATCATGTATAAGTGGTTTTACAAATCCCGAAAACAAGATTTTCAACAATTTTCCCACATGAACGACTTTTTAAGCCCACGGTGCCCTGAATAATCGAATATTTTGGGTGACTCCCAACGAGCCCTGTGTTAATCTTGCATGCACCACATCCAATATGCTATGTTCATGCATTTTCGTTATGAAAATAAGTTTTAATGTCATGCTATAGTCTGCCCACTCACTGATGTTCTTGAGTTCAGCCCAGCGAGCACAGATAAGAAATAGAGGGAGTGTATTAATAGAAATTGTGATGCAAGATATGTCTCATTTCCCCCTCTCATAGTGCCCAAACAAGGGAGAAAAAAAAGTGTTGGATGAGGTTTCCCATAATTTTTTTTTAAAAATAATTTGAAGCTAATCTTCCGCAAATGAAATTTTCAGCTGTCAATTCGGTTTTACCGTTCAGCAAAAGCAGCAGCTTTTTTAAATTCGTTTCCAAACTTCAATGCTTTGACTTGTATGATCGTTTCCAATAATTTTCTCACCTCATCATTTGGACTCCTAGAGAAAGGGAAGTGTGCCCATTTTTTTGTTTGTTTACGCGCCCTCTATTTTTTATCAGTGCTCGCTGGTTCAGCCGAACGAGCTTCCCATTTGCCCCTTCTATACCAAAAATAATGCATTGGGAATAATGTTGAAACAAATTATCACTGTGCAACGTCGGTACGTAACCATAGCGACCAAGGAAGTGAACAATTCGAACAATCGATATGAAGCAACGCGTTCGAGAGTCCATCACTAAGTGGACAGACTGACAGACTACTGATAAGATGTTTGCGTACACGCAGGCAAAAATCAAAATGAACGCTCGTTATAGCGGACTATATATGTTCAAAAACTCCATGAGGTGTCGGATTATTTATAAAAAAGTTAGTACTTAAGAGAGGGTTCAGGCGGGTTTCCTCGGCCCCTTCCCAGTCTCCCCTCGCCTAAACTCGGCACATAAATTTTGGCTCCATTTCTGCACCAATATTCGATTTCAAAGTATTATTTTAATCTTGAGGAAGTTCTACAGTGACGTTAGATCTTTCTTTTTCCAATTTCATCCCTGAAATTACCTTAAAACGCTTTCGAATTCCTATGGGTTTTTTGGGTAATTTCAGGGATGAAATTGGAAAAAGAAAGATCTAACGCCACTGCAGAACTTCCTCAAGATTAAAATAAGACTTTGAAATCGAATATTGGTGCAAAAATGGAGCCAAAATGTATGTGCCAAGTATAGGCGAGGGTGACTGGGAAGGGGTCGAGGAAACCTGCCAGAAACCCCCCCTTAAGGGGGAGTTGTACATGTGTTTCCTTGACCCCCCTCCTATCAGACCTCGCCTACTACGCTTTAACGTATATTATAGCCGTATTTGTGCACCAATCATGGATTTCAAGGTCTAATTTAAATCTCCAGGAAATTCCGCACACGCGTACGATTTTATTTTGTCATATTTCACCCCTGAAATAACTGTCAAACCCTGCATGTACTTTGAAAATGCATGCTCTTTCGACGACTTATTTAGGAAAGCAAGATCGTACGGGTGTGCGAATTTTCCTAGAGATTTAAATGAGACCCTGAAATCCAGGATTGGTGCAGAAATACGGCAACAATTTACGTAACGCGTAGCAGGCGAGGTATTATTGGAGGTGGGCAGCCGCGTAGCCAGGAGGGGGGGGGGTCCACCGGGTCCGGACCCCCCTTCCCCCCGAAATTTCAGATTTATTCCCCATGTTCTGAAGGAGACTTTTTATTTTCAATTTCTTCTTCGCTCACGCACTGCAATAATATCGCACAATAATGATAATAGTTATGATAATAATAATAGTATGTAGTTAAAAACTGAAAAGAGTAGGCGTAGAGTGAAAATACCCCCCCCCCCGCACCGGACACCCCCCCCCCCCAAGAAATCCTGGCTACGCGCCTTGAGGTGGGGTCGATGAAACACATGTACAACTCCCCCTTAAAGGCCCGTATTCATCGACATTTTTTTTAAACTTTTATTTCCTTAATTGGGCGTCCAAACCGATGACTTTTTTTTCAACAAAAACTGATTTGACTTTTACTTAGGAGAATTTTTACTTGAATAGCGACTATGAATTCGGGCCATAACGTGTTAGTTAACATGCCTTGGGATGCCATGGATGAACTGAAATACCGACCGATTACGACATTTACCACTTCAGTGGGAAGCCCCCACGATGACAACAGTTGTTTGAGTTCTTGGGACATCGATCAGCCTCTGTATTCGAAATAAGATATTACTGCAGTTACTGATTTATTTTCTGGTATTTTTAGAACGTGTGGGCCAAGGGCAGATCTGGGACCCCTCTCAGGGAGGGGGGGAAATCGAAACCCCTCCCCGTACCACAGTACACGCCAACCACCGATCCACCCCACCCCTCCCCATGTTTAGAGCGATTTGACCACCTCCAAGGGGGAAGGGAGTAATTCTGCTGTTACCCCCCCCCCCCCTCTAACTGCCTGCTGCCTGTTGTGGGCACTAGCACTAGAATAATCACGGGAGGACAATCCAGGTTTTTGTAAACCTTTGATTAGATGAAAATTTGGTACTCCACCAATGTTAGGGGGTCGAGACAATTAGTTTCACATTTATTTATTTATAAAATTATGAAAAAACCCTATCCTGAGGCTCCAGTTTTTAAACAAGCGAGAAGCGACCAGCTTGAAAATGGTCCAAAGGACCGAAACCGCGGTCGCTGAATAATTAATAAAAGGTGGTTCAGAACAATCTTGGATTGGAGCATCGTATTGATTTGGCCACACCATCATTAAGTCACACTTATCTATCCTGAGGCCCCTTTCTCATTAGGAGAAAAAAGACGCCGTCGCGCGAGTCGGCGTCTTTTTTCTCGGGGAAGAGACGACTCTCGCGTACGCGTCCAATGTGAAAGGCCCCATAGATTTTATGTGTTTTTACTGCAAGAGTCGGACGCTGACGCGCGCGTCGGCGTCTTTTTTCTCCCAATGTGAAAGGGGCCTTACATTACCATATTTGATAAAACATTCGTTATAAATATAAAAATGGCAATTGGCAACTATTCCCAAGTGCCAACATTGCGAATAGTTTGTGAATTCTGAACCAAACGAAACGTTCAAACAAAATCACGAAGCGGATTCATAAAAAGTATCGGAAACATAATTGAAATACATAATGAAAAATTATATCATGCGATAAACTGCTAGTATTAGTAGACAGGTACTCACCAACTGAACCCGTGATGAACGAGAAAGGTGGAGTCGTAGAGCCAGAAAAAGGGGGCCGCTGTGGGAAATTTCTGCATGCACATACACGAGCACTCAACACATCAATGCGTTCGTTAGCGAAGAAAAATGGCTCGAAACGTGATCGTTGTGCCCCTCCATTGACCCCCATCGGTTCAAAATGAACCTAGCGACTTTTTTCTTAAGGGTAGATTCGAACGATGCAGAAGTTCTCCATAAAAACTTTTGGAATGAAAGCATCGTCAGCGTTTTTTTTTCTTCTTTTTCTTGTTTTTTTTTTTTAAAGCATTGGATGGAAGAAGTTAGTTCATCGTTTCGTACAAGGAAATCGACCGATGGGAAAGTGAATTGACACGATGAGATGTCAAATTAATTATATTTTTCCAGAAGCGCGAGCCAGCTTTTAAGCAGAAGAAAACTTCTGGATCAACGGAATACTGGATGCTTGTTCTTCTGCTGCGACTTGGTATAGCGGCAAAGAACAGTTTTTGTTTTTGAACAAGCCACCAAACTAAGCCTAAGACCAAACTAACTACCCAGACCAAACCAAGAAAGTTGCCAAGTTAAACGAGTAGGTAACAATATTTATTTTCCCGGGTCCATTGCAACCCTAGCTCTCGTGCTGCTAACTTGTTCCTCAGAAAATGAAACACCTCTTTACTCCAGGGTTGCATAAAATATACCGGCAATTATTTCACATCAGCCGAATTTTACCAGGCAAAAAACCTCATCGATTAATCAAAACTCCATCAGGCCAATTGCATTAGGAACTTATTCTTATTTGTTCGAACCACCAGTTTTTTTTTTTTTTTTTTTTTTTTTTTTTTTTCATTTTCATTTCATTTTTTCATTACCAGTCAAGTCATCGAGCTGAAATCAATCGAATCTTCTTTACTTCACTCCATGATTTAACGTTTTCACACGATGTTCGGACAAAAGCATCAGGCTATTTCTCATCGGTTCTTAGCAAAGAAAGTAAACGAACCCATCAGATAGTTTCAACTTGAAAAAAAAAGTGAGCCGAAGAGTTCTGTTAGCTCCAGCACTAAGGACGGTTTGAACAGACCTGAACATCGGGTGGCAGAAAATTGATCCATTCTTCGAGTGGATTCTTCGCCGCATCAGCTCGAATATGGACGAAGAATTACTTCATCGGGTGGGTTTTGACCCGATGACGTTCTTCGGTTCACTTCCGAAACCATCGGGCCACAGGATTTTTCTCAGTGATCCCTTCGTTGTTATAAACTTATAACGAGCTGTTAAATGGGGGTACCCACCCACCTCTACCACTACTTTTATGGTGCCTTCACTTGGAAAATGTGACAGAGCTCAAGTATTCAGTTGTCTAAGTGTAGACATCATAGAGCTACGCTTACATTGTGGAATTTGAATTCTCACACGTGCTTTTATAGCTGCCATGTCTATTTTGCGCCTTGTGTTTTTTAGTGACTCTTTATCCTCCACCATAACCACAATGGAAATTTTGTTTTTTGTTTTTCAGACATTCCAGAACTGATCACGCTCAGAACGCGGCAAACGAAACAATTCCCCTTTGAAACGGTACTGTTCACCCAATGTGACGCGTCGTGGAGTCAAGAGGCCGAACGCAATTACAACGTGGTCAAAATTCTATTTCTCTACTTCCTCCCATTGATGATCACTTCGGCCGCCTATCTACAAATAGTGCGAGTCCTATGGCGGTCGGGAAACAATATCCCCGGTCATTTCGAGTGCCGTCAACCGTCGACTATCGCGGGTAAGTGATCTCGGGAGAGAGAGAGAGAAAGAGTGAGTGAGAAAAAACAAAAACTTGTTACGGTGATGGATGAAAGGTTTGTTCGTAGGTTGTTGAGTGTAAGATGTGGAAATGGGGGGGAAGGGGGTTGTTAATTTACAACTGCGGGCTAAAGTAAAGAGAGAATGAAATATTGCCACAAAGCACAGGGGTGGGATATCAAGTTTCTCAAGAGACAAACCCCCCCCCCCCCAGCCAAAACTCTATCCCTTCGTTAACGCTACTCAGTTCTCAAAGTACAAATTATCCGGTCTCTTGTTTGTCGCGAAAGGGTCGTTCAGATTTTAGTATTAAAGAAGATAAGCATATAAGACGAGCATAACGAGGTGTCGCGAAGTTCAATAAGCGATTGAGTGATGATGATGATGAGTGAATAGCGAATGGGGGGGAGAGAGGTGTGGGGGCGTTGAGAGATGGAAAAGTGAATTATAGGAATGTTTCAGATATTGGAAACGTTGATTGGGACCTAAAACTGAAGTCACTATAATTGTTCAGTGGGGAGGGGAAAACTGATTCGGTGGCAGATGAAATTGGGGTGGCTAACTCGTTTGTTTGTCCATTTCGAAGAGAGGCCGGCATATTTACATCTTGTTGAGTTGTTGCTGGCTTTTTGAGGTTTAGTGAAACTGGAGGAGACGAATCTTTCTTAGGGCGTAATCAGCCATTGTTCCAGGAGAGGGGTGTGCCGGAACTATTGTGGTGAGGGGGGGGGACCGACTCAACCCTTTTCATGAAACGTCTTTAATGTTAACAATAAATTACACTCTGAAATTAGAAAGGTTAGCGTCAAAACTCTCCATCAGGCCCATCACTTATGGGACGAATAGTCATAGATTCCAAGGCGAGGCCACCCATCACCGTTGGCCGAATGGTCAGATTGTCTGGCTGGATGGCCAACACAAACCAAACAGATCGGTCAAAATTTATTGTTTTCCCTAGTAGTGCACCGATCATGGGATTAACTGGCTCTGGACTAGACAGAAGGGTGGGCAGCTTTTCGCATTCCCCTGAGCCCTGGAGCTCTCGTGTGGAGAACGCGTCAGAATATTGTCAATGGGGTGGAAGGGGGGTGTCAAGGCACGGGTTTCATCAAGCTTAGGGCGTTCTCGCCGCTGACTGTACCGGTGGCCGCGGCGAGTAAAAATAACTGCTTGAAACTGCTTTTCAGCTAGATTTGCGTAGTTCAAACCCCCTGCACCCTTCATTTGCAATAACTTATCAAGTGTGAATAAAATTCGTCTCGAAGAAGCAATAAATGAGCTATTTAACGCCATTTTATTTTATCGATACGACTTAGCATCTCCCCTCACCATCCCCTCCACACAACACCAATCAATCAACAACGCCTCTTTTATATTAATAATCGTAAAAGGAAGCCTTCTCAACTCGCTGTTCACACTAAAGAGCCCTTCCAAAAATTGTATAAAAGACGTTTAATTCTTGGAATAGAGAGAACCCTTAAAATCTCTTTTGAACCTTTTTCCCCTCGCCAATCGTCTCACACCACTTTCATCCCGGACGTTTTGAACTGAAAATCTCGTTAGAAAAGCTTTTGAAGGGGCCCCCGATGGGTGATAGAGAATAAAGTAAAACCCCCGACGACTTTTCCACAGTGAAACAGTTTTATTTGAAAAGGGGAAAAATTGGACGAAAATTATACATATTAGTTAATGCGGCGGTAGAATAGAGTCGTAGGAAAAATAAAATCGGTTTAAAAAGGTTTTAACTGTGAAAACGTCTTATTGTGAAGGGTTTTTTTCTGTCGATATTTAAATAAACAGTTGGATGTTGCCGGAAACTACTGGGTTGGACGAAGTGGAGCCTTGTCTTAGTGTTCAAAACATTCTCTCTTTCAGGTCAAAGACGCCTTCTGGGACCAATCGCCAATGCATCAGCTCAGGGTCAATTACGCTCAAGGCGCAAAGCGGCAAAAATGTTGGTCGCTGTCGTCATAATGTTTGCTATTTGCTATTTCCCTGTTCATCTTATTAGCATACTGCGGTAAAAGAAAAAAATCATCTATGGTGTGCGAAAAAAAAGAAATAACACCCTCCCTCTTCATTTTCATTTTCAAAGGTACACCGTAGACATTCCGCAAAATGAAGTCACCGTTGCACTGGCCATGCTCTCGCACTGGCTCTGCTATGCCAACAGTGCCGTCAATCCGCTCATTTATAATTTCATGTCGGGGAAATTCCGTAAGGAGTTCAAACGAGCATGCACCTGCCGCATGGGCACAACGTCCATATCACCCAAAACGGATCCGAGCGCTTTTCGTATGAGCTCGTACGCGTCTCGCTACATTGTCACCCATCGAACTGAGGTCCTCCCGTTGAGCGTCACTTCTCATTTTGACGTCGATTGAAGGACACGTAAATTAGATTCAACGGGTCTGTCTGGCATGCAGTTAAGGGGGAGGGGGGTGGGAGTGGATATAGCATTCGCGAACAGGCGTGTATAACGTTTTCTTCTATTTTCAAGATTTCTCGGTGTTTTTTAAGTGTTGTTTAAATGTACCTGAATTATCGTTTAACAAGTGTTGAATGTTACCTATTGTACCGGAAAAAAAAACACTATACATATCGTTAACAATGTTGGTCGAAATTTACTTTGTGCAGATTTACCCTCCCCTCTAACCAGTCCACCCCTCTTCCGTCGTAAAAAAGAGTTTATAGGGCCTTGCCATCTCTACGAAAATACATTTCACGATGCCCAAAGTACAGGAAGCGTTATGTTATTGCTCCCCTGCCCCCATCCATCCACGCCGACCCTTCCAATTTTGAAGTTCATTTTAACGTTCGTCTGCTCGAGATAAAAGTCGAATTTCGGCTCAAAGGGCTACTCATTTTCCATCTCGTCCATAAATAGACCTAAAAAATTCTCGAATCATCCGCCTCACCCACCCCTCCCCCATACTCATCTCACCCTTCATTCATTAAAATGCATTGAAGTTTCAGAATGGAAGAGGACTGTGGAATGCAGAGTTAAGGGTAAGTGGCGGGGCGGGGGTGCTGGATTGAATAATTTTGGGTCGTTGAAACAAAAGAGGGTTGAAATTTGTACAAACTTGGGAGACAGCAAATCGCCCAAACAAGAGTGGTCGCTAAATGGGACTGCGGAGGAGACAAATTGACTTTTCAGAATGGAAACATGGTTTTGATTTGTGAAGACGTGGATGCGACGTTTCCGGACGTCTTTGTTGGTCCTTCTTGTTTCTTTATGAAGTTAGTTTGCCTGTTGAATGACGCCCTTATACTCATTTGTTTAAATATTTACCGTTTCTCCAAGCCTTTCGCCCGGTTCTGTCTTCCACTAAACAACGTTTTCTACAGACTTCCTGGTGGTTAACGTAAATTGAGTTGGGTTTTTTCTCGAATGGATAAGAAGGGTGGGGGAAAGAAATAAAGAGGGATGGGGGGGGGGGTTATTTCTTGTTCTCACCCATCCCATTTTTAAAATTCCATCAACTTGCTGAGTCCACAGCGTAGAAAGGCGATTTTCATCTTTAAAAAATTAATTCAGCAAATAATTTCGACAGCACCAAAGAAGAAGAAGAAAACAAAAAGATTCAGCAGCCACGACCTCACCACCACGTTCAAAACCCCTCTCTGCACAGATCTTCTCCATTTTCACACAAAAAGGGGGGAAAAAAAATTGATAGATGGTAGAATTGTGGGAGTGTTGTAAAGAGTGTCAAAATAAAGTCGAACCGAATCAGGCAACGACCGGATGAACACATTGTTCCACCTGTGCTACATGCGGCGTTGTTTTTCGATGAATACAAACACTCCAATGAAAAGGAAGAAAGAGGGAAAACTCAGCCTCAAAGTTCTCCGTTTGGTGGCGTGATAGAGAGGGTGGGGGTGAACTTTAGTCGTTGAAGAGCTTAATAATTTTAGTTCATTTAAGTTAATTAAATTGAACAATGTATAACTCCGCCCTTTCACAAAGACAGCCTATTCTTTTGCGATTTACATCAATTTCAACCATGTAAGGTCCTCCTTGAAACGCGAATTGCAGAGGCAAAATCACATGTTATTCACTCGGCCGAGTTCTGTCTGTGGTGATTACACTGGGTCGGCACTGGGTTTTTACTCGGCGTAATCACGGCGAATATGTGATTTTGCCTCAGCCCGGTCGCGGCCGAGCTACTCGGTTGGCTGAGATCAGGAGATTAGGCCTTTAATCAATTTTAGCCGGTAACTAGGAAGTTTCATGGGTCAGAACTTTTTGATAAATCTATTTTTTAAGGTTCATTTACACTAAAATAGAGTACAAATCGTGATCCTTTCGTTAAATAACCCAACAGTTAATAAATACGCGATTTTTGAAGCTTTAGGTCATTTCAAACAAGCCAGCTAGTATGTTTGTGTCATCAGTGCTGTAGTAAATTAAGACCTTTCATAAAGGCTTTATTAAACAAAGTTCAGACATCGAATGATTCCCAACAAATTGACATGTGGGTAACAATAATTAATGGGAATATAATCATCACATTCGCCCCCCGCTGAATTCATTTGGAGACATAGTCATTAAGGTATACCGGAAGTCTTCTTATCCTAGTGGATCTTCTTAAACGGTTTTCGACATCTGTTTGAGAAGGACATAGCGGCTCAGGAGGAATAGGGGTTCGACTGTCAACAGCTTCGTCAAGCGGATCTTCTGAATTCGACTGAGAATAACTTGGATCCGTTTCCACAGGTGTTTCAAAGTGGTCAGTGCATAGAGATAAAAATGAATGGAGAAAGCGTGGGCTTGAAATTTGTTGACCGTAGTTATGGTGGGAGGTGCACCTTGTGAACCACAAAGTAACCTCAAGTCAAGTTGTTTTTTTAGTGCATTTCTTTCTGAAAATGCACTATTGGTCTCGTCGTGATGGTGGCAAACATGGGTCATGTTTTGAGGTTCTGAACGTGAAAAAAACATGACATGACCCATGTTTGCCACCATCACGACGAGACCAATAGTGCATTTTTCAGAATGAAATGCACTAAAAAACCATGTTGATTGTTACAGTTAAACTTTATATTTTCAAAGAAATAAAGGAGAAAACCACTCTTCGGAAAATACCCCTCTTTTTACTTTTCACAAGAATCGCCCAAGTTAACGCATAATATGTTTCTTAAAACGCCATTCGCCACTGTAGTATTCTCGTTGATCTCTTCTAGTTCCGCTTCGACGCCACGCTTCTTAACATTCGACCATTCTGAAGAAGTTAATGCCCTCATTAACACAAAACACTATGCGAAAACGCGAGTATCATTGCAGACGCCAACAAACGCTGGGCTCGCAAGCAAATACGTTATCCCCAAACGTTCTTGAAGATCCAGAAGATAAAGTCGCCTGATTCCTTAATTGCCCCATTCATCACTTGATGAATCACTTCTCATACTCTCGCCTTGAGTAGTGCACAGTGGGTGCTCACTCAAGGCGGGGGGTGCGAAGCTTCGAAGGGGGCACGTCTGATTGGCTCCCCCCGAGATCTGTACCAACCTAACTAATTGTCAACAAAAATGTAAACAAATTGAATTAATTATTTTTTATCCGCCGAGAATTTGAGTTGGACATCCCTGCTTTAAGGCTATCAACTAAAATCGACTGGTTCCTCTTCGTATTTGTAAAAAGGGCTTTTACTTGCGTGGTTCTTTCTGGCGTAAATTGCCAGATATCGAAGTAACTCAAAAGTGCAAAACTTTTAACTTCATCTTTAAAAACATGATTCATAGAAACTACTAAAGAACAGCAGTAAAGATTACATTGAACTTTCTCATGAAAGCATTCTGTTCTCAACGTGAATGTCTAGAACGTAAGGATTTCTAACAAGAATGAGAGCTAAAAAATAACATGGCTTTTGAACACAATTGAAAGATTTTGGCAAGTAAAAGGTACCATCTAGATACCTGTAGGGGTGATTTTAAAGAGAAACTTCCTGGAACTTCTGAGGCGATTGAACTCAGCTCTAGGAATGGAAATTAAACGGATTAACGGATTCCTGCAAGGGTTGTTCTCAACAGAAACTTCTGGATTACTATAGTGAGGCGATTGAACTCATTTCTAGAAATGGAAATTACTCGTATTACGGGGCACAAATTCCCGTTATTCGTGTAAATATTCAGTTTCTCGGACCAAATTTTTAGATTCTTTTTATTTTTGCCATTTCAAAAGTGCTCTGGGGCGGCTATTCTGACGTCGTAGAGCCCGCTCAGATCCAACCAAAATCTGGCTAAGAGCGGGTTTAAATGGAATGACTTTTAACATGAGGAAGAGAGCGCTCTTTAATAACAACCTCTCTCCTCATGACTTTTTTTTTTAGTTGTTGTGTGTAGGTTTTGAATGGAAGTACCTAAATATTTATTTGCGTGCATGAGCTTAGTACTTGTATATTTGTGTGGAGTACTTGTGTTTATTAGCGAGAATGTACTTATAAGCATGTCTGTGAACAAATCGAGTGCATCCCTTCGTGAGTTCAATGACCAATTCCATTAT
>CM075937.1:51635613-51859277 GCA_038030265.1 Corythucha ciliata
CTCTTTCAACGACTGATCAAGTTGAGGGTTCAGAAATCCAGACCCTCAACCTTGTGGCCATCAGATGGCGCAGGCTTTGCCTATCTTGACAGCAATTACAGCCCCGTACCCTGCATAACAGCCAAGACTCAAGAGTCGTCTTTGCCCGACATTCTGTGCGGGAGGCACATGACGCACTTTTTTACTGTTTGACTTTTTAAAAAATCTCGTATCCCCCACGCACATTAATGGCCACATTTTAATTAAGTAGGTAATGTAATAAATACAGAATTAAGAAGAGGAAAGAAGACGAGGGTGAAAGGACGGGGGTCGAGGTATCATCTGTTCAGTACCCCGAACCCCTAGAAGGTAGAATGTTGCCTGAAAAAAAGGTCTTGAAACAAATCTGGGAAAAAGTCGGACATTCCTTGCTCAAGTACTTGTCTGCCCATATGGCAATATATTTCAGTGTTCAAACGAAGCATTTTGGTTTTTTGTTTCACTTCAGCAGAGGGATTTAAGAGAGGGGGTAATAAACATACTTCAAATATGTGCGATTAATTTCATACTAAGCCCCTCCATGGGCTTCAAAATGGGCATAATAAAAAAAAAAATAATTCAATTTCTTGAACCATCATTCAACCAAACAAACCTAAAACTTCATTATTAATGTTTTTAACTACATACTTTGAACACCAGCTACAGTAGAAGAGAGGACAGAAAAGTATCCGTGTGTACAGGGCCGGTACAGGGCTTAACAGTATTTTATTTCACATTGCTAGCATTACTACGAGTGAATTTCGGTTTCAAATACTACATGTTTTTTTGAGTCTTCCGTTTATTTCGAGTCTAAAATTATACTTTCTTCGCGTGCTTCTCATCTAAAGTCAGAAAAATGCGATACTATTGCTGCTTCCATGACTGCAAGTTCTTCCTTTCCGGGTCGACCTGGTTTTGACCGAGCTACTAAATTTATGCCTTTCCCTCAACCTTCCCAGCACGTGATTGAAAACGTCTTAAATTGAGGAAAAAGGGAAGAGAAAGTACATGTGAAGAAGTGTGATAAATGTGCAACTATGATGGGGAATGTTAAGGTGCCGCCGGAACGACGAGTTTTCATCGGTACATTTCGTGAGACGGAGGCTGAAGAATAAAATCAGAAATGAATAACTGCAAAAGTGGGTTTATTTTGACGGGAATGAGAGAAAAATAAGTCCACTTTACACAGCTCAAGACAAGAGTAACCCACAACCTGGCCTAAGCGGGTTGGAAAACTGTGAAGTAGGACTGGAGAGCGCACGAGTGGAAATCGTCTATAAAATTAATTCCTTCGAAAAATGAAGCATTTTGATAGGTTGCGCAAACTCCACAGACGCAAAGCATATGGTCAATAAAATAAACTGAAGATAATGGAAATAATTGCAACCGAGCCGCATTCAGGGTGGTAAAGTGGGGAGCAGCATTGATGACGTAGTTTGTGGGCGAGGGGGCCGGGGGAGCAGCACGTAAGTACAAACGTCATATAAAAATTAACGGATGGAGTTTTTGACGAACGGAAAACGATATAAGCTGTATTTTAGCATACTTCACCATAAAAAAATACATTTTCCCTAGAGTCTCAACCTGTGAAACTTCCACATTGGTGGACATAAGCTCTGATCTGATTAATCAACTCGTCTTTTCACTGGAGGACCTACAACATGTCGCGGCCCGAGGCGGATAACTCTATGGGGCCCCTTAGTCTATAGGATAGACAAGAAATGTAATTTTTACATCCTTATGTTAGCCACGAATTGGCATCCGCAAATTAGTGCTTATGATCAGGAGTTAGCGCTTTATCAATTTTGGCCGCTTATGCAACGTTTTCTCAATTACAGTCGTGAATAAGTGTTGTTTTTTTTTACCTAAGGCCAAGACTTTGCGATGTTTCTCAATTTCATAGTCCCAAAGTTGACTTCAGAAAACACTATCTTAGACGCAAATTGAAACTGTATTTTATTGTCGCGAATCAAAGCCTTTTGTCAATTTTAGCTGCAAGGTAAAGTTTTTATCCCGTGAACAAGCGATTTTTCGCAATTTCAGCAACGAATTTGGTGTTTTTGAGAGATAAAGAGAGTAATTATACGGTGTTTTAGCAGCGCATTATAGCACTTTCTCTCAATTTGAGCTGAAAATTAGCGTTTTTCTTAATTTTTAATGGATTAGCGTTTTTTCTCACTTTTAGCCGAAAGTTGGTGTTTTTCACTTTTAGACACTTTGCGACCATTTTAGTCGCGCATTGGCGGTTTTTCTCCATTTTTATTTAGTAATGAATTAGCAAATTTATCAATTTGAGCTGAAAATTAGCGTTGTTCTTAATTTAAGCCACAATAATTAATTAGTGATTTTCCAAAATTTACCCCAAATTGGCCGGTTTTTTACATTTTAGCACTGCATTAACAATAATGTTTACTTTTTTACTCATAAATTAGCACTTTTCATCGGTTTTAGCCGCGAAATAGCGGTCCACCACCAATTGCCATGAATTGGCGATTTTTTTCAATTTTGGACACTGTAATGGATATTTTTTCTATTTTATAGCCACGAAATAGCTCTTTTTCTCAATTTTAGCAGTAAAGTTGCGATTTTTATAAATTTTTGCCACAAATTGGTGTTTTCCTAAATTTTTACCAGTGTAGTAGCACTTTTTCTCCATTTTAGCTTTAAAAAAAAATATAGGAAGTTGGCGTTTTTCTTAATTTTAGCCTTGTTAATTAGTGGATTTGCAAAATTAGCCGCAAATTAGCGGATTTTTATATTCTAGCCCTGCATCAACAATTTTTGTCAATATTAACTACTTATGTATATTATTAGCGCTTTTTCTCACTTTTAGTCACAAACGGGGTCACAAATAAGTTGCATTCAGAAGCCGAGAATTGGCGTATGTGAAATATTTTTGTAATTTTAGACGTGAATTGGTGTTTTTCTCAGTTTTTAGCAGGGAATCAGCACTTTTGTGAGTTTGAACTGAAAATTATCTTTTTATTCTACGAATTGAAAATTTTTATCAATTTTTGCCGCAAATTGGCTTTTTCCTCAATTTTTAGCCGCGAATTAGCATTTTTTTCAATTTGAGCTGAAATCTAGCGTTTTTCTTAATTTTAGTCAGTAAATTAGTAATTTTAGCTTACTATATCAGCCGTGATTTAGCATTTTTTTGTTTACATTTCAGCCTTTTATTTCAGCAATTTGTTTTCAATTTTTTGGTGTTTTCCTAAATTTTTACCAGTGTAGTAGCACTTTTTCTCCATTTTAGCTTTAAAAAAAAATATAGGAAGTTGGCGTTTTTCTTAATTTTAGCCTTGTTAATTAGTGGATTTGCAAAATTAGCCGCAAATTAGCGGATTTTTATATTCTAGCCCTGCATCAACAATTTTTGTCAATATTAACTACTTATGTATATTATTAGCGCTTTTTCTCACTTTTAGTCACAAACGGGGTCACAAATAAGTTGCATTCAGACGCCGAGAATTGGCGTATGTGAAATATTTTTGTAATTTTAGACGTGAATTGGTGTTTTTCTCAATTTTTAGCAGGGAATCAGCACTTTTGTGAGTTTGAACTGAAAATTATCTTTTTTATTCTACGAATTGAAAATTTTTATCAATTTTTGCCGCAAATTGGCATTTTCCTCAATTTTTAGCCGCGAATTAGCATTTTTTTCAATTTGAGCTGAAATCTAGCGTTTTTCTTAATTTTAGTCAGTAAATTAGTAATTTTAGCTTACTATATCAGCCGTGATTTAGCATTTTTTTGTTTACATTTCAGCCTTTTATTTCAGCAATTTGTTTTCAATTTTAGTTATGGATCAGCACTTTTTCTCTGTTTTAGCCATGAAATATCCTTCCGAAGATGCGGATTGGCGTTTTCTCAATTTGAACTGAAAATTAGCGTTTTTCTTAATTTTTAATGGATTAGCGTTTTTTCTCACTTTTAGCCGAAAGTTGGTGTTTTTCACTTTTAGACACTTTGCGACCATTTTAGTCGCGCATTGGCGGTTTTTCTCCATTTTTATTTAGTAATGAATTAGCAAATTTATCAATTTGAGCTGAAAATTAGCGTTGTTCTTAATTTAAGCCACAATAATTAATTAGTGATTTTCCAAAATTTACCCCAAATTGGCCGGTTTTTTACATTTTAGCACTGCATTAACAATAATTTTTACTTTTTTACTTATAAATTAGCACTTTTCATCGGTTTTAGCCGCGAAATAGCGGTCCACCACCAATTGCCATGAATTGGCGATTTTTTTCAATTTTGGACACTGTAATGGATATTTTTTCTATTTTATAGCCACGAAATAGCTCTTTTTCTCAATTTTAGCAGTAAAGTAGCGATTTTTATAAATTTTTGCCACAAATTGGTGTTTTCCTAAATTTTTAGCAGTGTAGTAGCACTTTTTCTCCATTTTAGCTTTAAAAAAAAATATAGGAAGTTGGCGTTTTTCTTAATTTTAGCCTTGTTAATTAGTGGATTTGCAAAATTAGCCGCAAATTAGCGGATTTTTATATTCTAGCCCTGCATCAACAATTTTTGTCAATATTAACTACTTATGTATATTATTAGCGCTTTTTCTCACTTTTAGTCACAAACGGGGTCACAAATAAGTTGCATTCAGAAGCCGAGAATTGGCGTATGTGAAATATTTTTGTAATTTTAGACGTGAATTGGTGTTTTTCTCAGTTTTTAGCAGGGAATCAGCACTTTTGTGAGTTTGAACTGAAAATTATCTTTTTATTCTACGAATTGAAAATTTTTATCAATTTTTGCCGCAAATTGGCATTTTCCTCAATTTTTAGCCGCGAATTAGCATTTTTTTCAATTTGAGCTGAAATCTAGCGTTTTTCTTAATTTTAGTCAGTAAATTAGTAATTTTAGCTTACTATATCAGCCGTGATTTAGCATTTTTTTGTTTACATTTCAGCCTTTTATTTCAGCAATTTGTTTTCAATTTTAGTTATGGATCAGCACTTTTTCTCTGTTTTAGCCATGAAATATCCTTCCGAAGATGCGGATTGGCGTTTTCTCAATTTGAGCCGCGATTTTATTAACTTTTATCCGCAAATTAACGTTTTTCCTGCATGTTATTCGCGAATTAGCGCAGGGGCGTATCGTGACATTTTGATGCCCGGAGCGGTGGTCAAGGTTGATGCCCTCCCTCCACTGCGAGTATCGCGCTACTCGCCTCAATCAGAAATCATCCAGGGCTTAGGGTAGGGAAAACTATCAGGGTCCTCGGGGAAATTTTCTCCCAAACATCACATTCAATTTACCAGGGAAAGGGGGAGGGACCATGCCCAATTTAACTACCTATTTACCATATTCTCCTTTTTTCGGAATTAACATGCAGTGGTGTCAGATTCTTGGCGTGGGATTGCTTCTCGGGGAAAAAATAAGCAGTTTCACAATCTCTGTGAGCTAGATTTGCAGTATAATTAAGACAATATGATGAACGATCAACAATAGGGGGGGGGGGGTGTTTCGGAGAGAACCAACTTCACGAGAATGGATCTTAAAGAAACCGATTTCGTTGGGTTTAATCGTTGAAAAAAACAATTTTGAGGGTTTGACTGTGCAGAAAAAACAGTCATGAGCTTGGCTTGGCTTACATGAAAAACACAACCTTTGAGGGTCCGGCTTTTCAATAAACCCCAAGTAGCAAAGTTACGTTAATTTTACGTGAAATATTCGACGAGAACTACGTAAATTTTACGTGCATTTCACGTGTCATATCGACGTTAAAATCACGTGAAAATGACTCCCTTTTCTGGTAAATATTTCGTAATTTTGATGGGTAATTTTTCGTATATTTCACGTAAATTTTTCGAATACTTTACCGTCAATTTTACGTAAAATACACTGACAAATCTACGAATAATTCACGGTGAATATTGCGCAATATTAGTGGTTAAATGCACGAATATTTAACCATTAATTTTACGAAAAATACACCGGCGAATTTACAAATAATTTACAGTGAAATTTTCGCATAATTAGTGATTAAATGTCCGAACATTTAACCATTAATTTTACGTGAAGTGCACCGGCAAATCTATGAAAAATTCACGGGCAATATGTATCCCTCCATTTAATTGGCTGGTCCTATGGCAACTCTGCTCCGAAAACTTTTCAGACACCCTGCTGGAATAGACCTAGCGAATGGCAGTACAAAATTAGGCTGATCTTGATATAGCTGTAAAAAATGTATTGTCCAATTCACAGAAGAAAATAAATGTGAAACATATTCATACCTATACCAGCAATGATGATCATTTTGTTGTCCCTTCTCTTCAAAATAGCTTATGATATTGGAACCACCGATTTCAAAATATAATTTGATATTTTTAGTAAGATCGCTTAAACTACGAGGGTTAGTGGGTAATGCATGCGAAGTTGTAGCCGAAGAAGCCCACGTTGTCAGTCTTTCCTCGTTGAGGCGCGTCAAAAACGGACCGGTTTCGGTTGCTCGCCATCATCAGCATATAGACGAAAACTGTCAGGCTCTGCGAATGCACATAAATAATGTTTCACGATTATAACTCAAATAAGAGCACGATAAAATGGCTATGATGGCAGGGGTGGCTGGTGCCGCAAAATTTTGGCGAATTCACTTTGGTTTGAGAAACGCTCTGTGGCCACAAAAAAAATTGTTGTAAAAATCAACCAGAACTACCAGAAGGGTTTCGAGCTGATTCAATTTCTATTGAAATACAGCAGTGGTGTCAAACTCAAATTCTCGGCGGGCCCTTACTTGGAAATTGTAGGGCCCTGGCGGGCCGCTTGACTTTTAACCCCCCCCCCCTCCAACGTTGTGCACCACAAACTAGAATTAGGTACTCGAGTATAAGGAAGTTTACTAATTAAATAATGAATTTTCAGGACATTTTTTTTTGTTTCCTGCAGAGCGACCTATTATTTCTTGTCTAGCTCTCCCATAGTTGTTTAGTAAAAATTTCTCAGCCTCTTTAAATTTTGGGGGTACGGGTCACCAATGTATGGACTTATGGAGTTTGCAGTATTCAAGAAGCGGTTATCGAGATAGTGGGCCATCACGATACAATTTTACAAGCAATGTCACGAGAAATCTCTTCAAAAACATATGGTCTTAGCGAAAATTAATCACGGAACAGGTGTTTTCGATGAAATTGAGCGCGATATTGTAAGAAAAATCGTGTACATTATCATTAAAAACGCCTGTTCCGTGATTAATTTTCATTAGGATCCCATGATTTTGAAGAGATTGCTCGCGATATTGCATGGAAAATTGTTTGATATGAATGGGGCTTTAACCCTCCCTCACAAACCATGTGTTATGCCTCTGTGGATTTTATGCATCATAACAAAACGCTTCATTTTTCGAAGGAATAAATTTGTTTCGTTGAGTAGACCTCAAAGAACCTCATAGAGCTTTTGAACACACTTTGGAGCAGGAGAATTTTTTCAAATTAATTTTATAGTTACCAGCAACTATCGACAGCCGGTTCCAAAAAATAAAGAAATAAAAATACCCAGGGGTACTCGCGGGCCGCACAAAAGGTGCTCCCCCCTGCGACCCCTGAAATACAGTCATCACTAGGTACGGTTTGGGGACAAAATCTCTTTTATTCGATATCTTGGAATTCATCAAATATTTGGGCAGGGTACCCCAGAAATTAGAATTTTCGAGAGGTATATGAACGTGAACGAGTGGCGTGGTTATGAGGGGCGGGGGGAATATTACGGCTCTGGTACACGATCAATAATACTGACAATATCAAATGGCAAACACGGAAATGTAAAATACATCGAAAAGTGTACAACTGTGTAAATTCAGCTGTATATACATTGATCGTGCACAATGGCCTTTCATATGGGTTTCAGTAAACCCAACCGTTTGGAGATCATCAGAAATCGGTGCCATAAGTGATTCCGAAATAAAGGCGTACCACTTTAACTAGAACTAGAACTACGACTGAGATGTCGGTTTGGACACAATTTTTCCTGCAAATACCTATGTAATTTTGTTTTTAACATTTCCCCAGAAACTTATAGGTTTTCCATTTACATAAAGTTCTGCGCCTCCCATTTCCACCCAACTTCTCCAGTAACATATGTTTTAATTCAGGGAGGACGAGTAGAAGTGAACTGCTGCAGAGCAGAATTTTATGAAAAATGGAAAATACTTAAAAAACATTAAATGCGCCAAACACTATGAACTTACCCATCACAGTTTTGTGAACACGTGTGTTTTCAAACGATCTTTTCTCTTCTTTACAAGGTCAGTTAAAAAACGCGCCTGCTTTTCGGGCCTTGACGTCGGACATCATATTAAGTGAACCGCTACTTTTGGGGTACTGGCCATAATTTTTCCTGACCTCTTCTGAAAAAAGTTGTACATTATTGAAACGGTAGTAATTCCATTGAATAATGCGTGGAAATTGATGTGTACCTACTCATAAGGAAAGTGATAAGTACCTACTCACTTGTTATTTTGCGTTATCGTTGTCCTCGACAGCAAGGGAGGGTTCCAAGGCCTCGAACCAGACCCTCGGCTCCAGAGGCTAAGCTCCATGGTCATCATGGTCCATGGTTTTCATCGACGAAAACATTCGAACAAAAACTACATAAGTAAAGCTTTCAACACCGAAAATTATGAGCTTCTCTTCACCTTTTTTAGGAGCTGTGTATTGGGCCCTTGGGCCCAACTCATCTATTCTTTCGCAGGGCATTGTCTATGCCACATGAAAAAAGGGAGAACAACACCAAAAGGCACAAATGAGGCCACAGCTACAAGGCGAGCTGTGTAATGCAGTAGAGTAATACGAGAAAAATTGATTTGACATACTTACTCTTGAGCAAAAAGAAAAAGAACGTCGCCCACGTCGTTACAACAACTTATAAGAGCTGAAAAATACCTCAATAAATGCTGATAGCCAAAGACAGTGAGATGCCACGAGCTCGTTCGGCAGTTCGACACTTCAAAATATGATGAGCGTGATTTCCTACCACGAGTTCCATCAGTTCAGCAGTCTGCGCGTTAGTAAAGTAGAAAATTGTCTTTCACGTAACGACACTAAGGGCCGTATTCAGAAACCAACCTTTACGTCCCCTTAGGAGCTCCTTTAGTTAAGGTTCCTTTAGCGATTCCTTTAAAAATCGTATTCATAAACGTTCCTTTAGAGTTCCTCGGCAGTTCCTTTAGCTAAAGGGGCCTTTAAGCAAATAAACAATGAAAATATGCTTTTAATGGTGACTGTACGCTTTATCATGTGAAACCTCTCGCTATTTAAGCCTTCAAAAGCCCATTAGTTATCAAAATTGTATGAAATGCCAGCCTATTAACATTGCGTAATTTTAATTTATTGATGAGCGTGGACAAGTTCAAGACCGAAGAGAACCGCAAAGTTTGTGCGGAAAGCGGCCATTGTCCCACAAGGAAATGCCCTGCTGGAGACTGCGTGATCGAGCAACGGCTACGGTTCTATTTTGGAAAATTCGAATGTAGCCAACGGGTGACAACATCTACAAATTCCATCCTTGGGCCGCAAAACACAACTACTTTGAGACTCATCCAGACTCCCGTCACCTACGGAGATTTTAAGCGGAGTATATGTGCACAATAATTGCAGCCGACGACACCGGGGAAACCACCCAATCTGAAAAATGGAACGGATGATTCTCTCACTCTTTGGCCACTGGGAAAATATATAAGCTGTTTTATTAGCCCCGCAATGCTTTCAGACACTTCCTTTATGTTCACGATTCCACCGGCGTCACCGGTTGGCTGACACCACGTAGGTCACAAAACTGTCTGCGAGGGCCGTTGCTCGGTACCTATGAGGAATGAGTTTGTCCAGTGAATTTCGAAGGAAATGTAACGCTCTTCAACGTGTGACTCAGAAGACGTTTTTGTGGAACGCGCAGTATTCGAGTGATAGGCAAAAATCCGTTTAAAACTCCAGGGGAATAACGCAGTTCTCTGCCCCCACTGAAGTTCTAAAGAGGAGTTTTGGATGGAAGAGAAGCCTTTTAGCTCCAGGGGGTCTCACGAGGTGGCGCCGACAACGATGAGCGAGGGCTTTCGTGCGCCCTTGCGACTGGGGCCTTATTCCGAACGGTTGGGAAGAAAATGCCGCAAGAGGGATCCAGGGACCCCGTATAAAACGAATTGGATTCAGATAGTGTGCTTCTTCTGTGTCGCTCATTACGCCATTGGAGATCCGAAATAAGTTTGAGCGAGTCGAAAAACACAATAAATTCTTCCATTTCTCACATTTACCGAGGGAAAATAATTACAGTAGAAACACTACAACACAAGACAAGGCTTAAAGGAACTGTAAAGGAAGCTCCCGAGCTTCCTTAGAGTTATCATAAGTATAACCAGCAAATAACATTCTTTAAAGGAACCACGAAGGTAAAAGTGGCTTTGTGAATACAATTATTTCATGCCTTAAAGAACTCCTTTACAGTTCCTTAGCCAATGCCGAGTGCGTAATGTTGGTCGACCTTATCACTGGTCGACTGTAATCAGGGACAACTGTAATCTAGGTCGACTGTAATGTTGGTCGACTTGTTATCAGCTAGTTCAACTTTTTCAGATTTTTACTCTGAGGTCAGCAACGACTTTGGATGGCTAACTTCGACTTCTGTAAGCCATCCGAGGAAGGTGGTCGGGTTTAGTAAAGTTGCCATTTGAATGAGTGGACCAAACGCAAGTGCCCCAGACCCCCTCCTCACGAGACTGTCACTCTTAGAACCCACCAACACACCATACCGCTATTTTCACATTTATCAGTTGAGTCATGCTGTTGTGCTAAGCTCCCTTTATTCTAATGACATTTTAGGCCTGCGACGGTGTTGTAATTATGTTATTCGTTCGTTAATAATTGAGAATCCTGTCACGCCAATCGAGAGGTAGGTAATCCATTAGGAATACTGTGAATTGGCTTGGTACATAACTTCTTTTAACTATTGTGTTTTTGTGTTCACCATTCATTTTCATCATCATGACATTTTTGCCAGTATCATCGATTTCATCGGCGAGGACAGGAGCATTGAGCAACGCGTTCAAGCAGGGCGATGCAGTGTTAAGTGTGGGTCAAATCTGTTTTGCTTGGAAGCGTGAACAAAACGACCGAGAAAAACTAGGTATATACCTATTCGGACTTTGCCTACAGACTAGTCATTTGTCGGGTCCTCTTCATGAGGTCAACGTTCCTGTAGACAACGAGGAGAAGATCGTGGACGCAAACTGCTCTTGTACAGCTAACAACTCTGCTAGCAAAATGCTAGCACGTCGTCGCGGATGTCTTCCTGCCCAGGTACTTTCTCTCGTTCGATTCCCCCATGGTGTGTAATGTTGAACACTATGCGTCAATTAGGCTCACAATCAGGAGCTTCTCTCCTACACGCCAAGGAAACGGTGGCCCACGAAGCTCCTGCGCTTTTTCTTCGCCTCCACGACAGAAGTGTAACCGTTAGCGTCACGCAGCCCCTTGGGTTGGCGCGCTCTTCCGCCTGAGGTAACAGGAGAAGAGTCTTCGCGAGAGGAGAAAGAAAGGTCGTTTTTTGGTCTGTTCTTCGTAACCCTCTCTCGAGCACGTGCGACAGTATTTTTGCGTAAAACGAACTTGTTGAAAAACCGTTCCTTTTTCTCGTCGACCTTCTTGAAAAGACACGATCAGCGTCGTCGCGAGCGTGGCCAGTTCCGAGTCCGCCTCAACTCCACGTCTTGCCGTCTCCCGAACCGTTGTCTTCGAGCTTCGACGTCTCTGTGCGATTCTTCGGCGCTCGTAAGCGTCTCGTCGTCGTCGTCATCTGGGATCATCTCGCCTGCGGCATTCATCCCGTGCCTTTAAAGGGATCATTGTAAATTCGAGGTCAGTCAACGTCCCAAGAGTCAGCCTCCTAGCGTTCCTTCTTCCCCTCACTCGCCCTTCCCCCCAATTCCAATTCGCCGAATCTACTTCTTTAATAAACGATTGAATAAAATGTAAGCGCTGAGATTCTTTCCAACCTCGGTGACCATTACAGAAGGGACACCGTCGCAGCCTCTCTCCCGTTTGGGTTTCGTACTTTACTACCTTTCTGTCTAAAGAAGTGGTTGAATTTTTCAATGAAAAGGTGGCACTTGATTCTGAAAGCGTGCGTGACATTTTGCTGACGAACACGCTAGTCAAACAAGTAAGTCATTTTTGAGCACGTTCGCTTCCCAGTACCCTGATGTACGCTTTTTTGCAGGTTCTGGGACCTGAATGAAATTTGGGTGTCACATTGTATCGTAGAATTTTGAATTGGATGCACTTACGCAGATTACTTTATCTCTTCTTTAGGACCTTGAAATGTATTTTTACAACGTGTATATCGAGTTGAAAACTTTTTATTGAGGGAGGCAGTGAAATTCTGGAATACTCAAAATCACGCGTAAAATATCCCGCAACAATCTTCGTCTACGCCCTAGTATGCATGACGTTTGAAATCACCACAAATCCGTGCGCTGGGTCTATTAGACCCGGCTATATTTATACTTGATTTTTGGCATTATTTTCCCCATAAATTGCTATTTTGAGATGTTACATTATTTATTTAGAGGATCAAGCCCGATTTGAACCATTTCAGTCATGCCAACACCCTTAAAAAACGTTTTTGTTTTCAACTGTTTCGGAGATTGAGCTCTAGTGAGGTGATCAAAGCAAGTCACCCGTACGGTAATCTCGGAATAATCAAAAAGGCGGAAAATGTGTAATTGAATAGCTAATATGTATACCTAAACAATCCTGTTACAAAACAAAAATAATGCCAGCTATCAGAATAGTGTTGTTAGCGAATTTTGCACCAACCAAGTGCGTACTCACTGCAATCTATTCGGGAACGAGTTACATCTGACGATTCATAACTGGCTTTTATTATTTTGACGCGTCTAGATGTACAAAAAATAATGAAACGATGTATGGTACAATTTTACGCTTACAAAAACAGCTTTCCATGCGCAAGGCCAACCAAAACGAACACCTCTGAGCTAGTATCTCGCACTGCAAGCGAAAGAGAAACTTTACCCTCAAAATGAACCTATGACATATGACTACTGATTTTTGGGCCAAAGCGCGTTCCGCTTTTCTTCGAGAGTTATCTTGCTAACAAGAAAACGGCCATAAACATATGTATATGTCGCATCCACTTGGCGAAATTGTCCACTTCATGAAATAGATGTCCATTTCACGAAGTGGTTCCGGTTGGTTGTCGTAATTTTAAAAAATTACGACATCTGGACACAAAAAATGTCAATTTCTTGAAAAGGAAATCGCGTTTGTCCAGTTGCTGAAATTAAGCTTCCTTACTGCAAGTGGTTGCACGTCATTTTTTAGAGGGTTTTTGAGTGCTCAATAAAATAACCTTTTTAAATAGTAAAACAAAACTTGTTTCAGCATCAGAGATTCCTCACTCATCCATTTCAAGAAAAGGATAATGTTGTGCATCCACTTGCAGTGAGGAAGCTTGATTTCAGCAACTGGACAAACACGATGTCCTTTTCAAGAAATGGACAATTTTTTTGTCCAGATGTCGTAATTTTTTGAAGTTACAGCAACGTGGAGCCACTTCGTGCAATGGACATCCATTTCGTGAAGTGGACAATTACTCGACATGGATGCGACATATATGTATATAAAGAAATATAGATAGGGAAATATACATACACTTAGTCCCTCTTTTGCTATAAACCTTAACACTTGGCTCGTCTTCACTGAGGCGCCACGTTGAGGGGCCAAGTGTCATTTTCAATACATTCAAGCACTTCTGCCCCTTCAGCTTTAAGAGACCGCTGAGGCTCTAAAATGAATCGTCCTTCAAATATATGATTTCATCCATGCGGAAAAAACGAGTCTGGAAGTACTCGAATGATCTAAGCGCTACATCACTCACCTTACGAAATCCATCTTTTGTCTTATTTTGCAGGCTTTCTCCAAGATTCTTGCTTTTTCTCAAGCCGGTTTACTGTTTTCTTTGAGTTCATTTAAAAAGGAGGAATACGATAAATACGAAGAAAGGGAATGACAATTGCTGTTCACATTCCATTATTTTCAGAAAAATTGGTCAATTCGAGATCATTACTCATAATTTTGAAGTTCACATGTATACAGGGTGGTTCGGGATAAGTGTGACAAAAAGTTTTGGGTAAAACCGTCAAAAGTAGAGAAGAATGCGACCTTCGCGGATGTCCTATCTCCATTTTCCTAGGAGTTATGATTTTTTTAGTGTTTTTATTTCCTAACTGAATTTGCTCTAGGAAAACGCAGATTGCTCGACTTCTGTTACAATTTCCTCATAAAGTGACAACAGTTTCGGAAACTACGGAAGATTTCCTGTGCAATGATGGTCATTACATTCTTCAAAAGCATCACAAACCACCAGAGATCTGGCATTTTTACCATTAAATTCCCAAAATCTCTAATTCTGTGCTCTAGAAAAACATATGCCATTTCCAGAAGGTTACCTGAAACGTCTGGCAAGTATCACAAAAACTTGCCCGGTGTCGGTGTCTGAGCTTTCCAATGGCGCCCTCACGGTCCAAATCATCAATCTCCTTCGACCCAAAAAATCAATTTTTAGATTAAAAACCGTGAGTTTTTTGATGCCAAAATGTCAACTGTTTTTAATTTTTCTCACCAATACTACACCTGTACTTTATGATCACGGCGGGGGAGGAGAGAACGCGAGTGAGTAGGTCTTGCATGCTGACAAATCATAAAATTCTCAGTTTCTGACACATCTTAAGAAGAATAAGATGAAAACGAAGGAAAAAGACTGCCGGAAAACTAAAAACAGTTGACATTTTGGCACCAAAAACTCACGGTTTTTAATCTAAAAATGGATTTTTTGCGTTGAAGGAGATTGATGATTTGGACCGTGAGGGCACAATTGGAAAACTCAGACACTGTACAAGTTTTTGTGATACTTGGCCAGACGTTTCAGGTAACCATCTGGAAATGGCATATGTTTTTCCAGAGCACAGAATCAGAGATTTTCGAATTTTATGGTAAAAATGCCAGATCTTTGGTGGTTTGTGTTGCTTTTGAAGAATGTAATGACCGTAATTGAACAAGAAATCTTCCGTAGTTTCCGAAACTATGGTCACTTTCTGAGGAAATCGTAACAGAAGTCAAGCAATCTGCGTTCTTCTAGAGCAAATTCAATTAGGAAATAAAAACACTAAACAAATCATAACTCCTAGGAAAATGAAGATAGGACATCCGCGAAGGTCGCAATCTACTCCACTTTTGACGTAGTTTTACCCAAAAATGTTTGTCACACTTATTCCGAACCACCCTGTATAATGGGGAAATTGGAGACAATGGGGGACTGCAAAGATTTGACAGTCATTAAATAATTGAGTAAAATAAAAAAAAACACTTTTTTTTTTGCAATCAGACGCGGTTTTCTCACCTATTTGATTTTTTTATTAAAAAAATTACTAGACCTAAAGAAAGCTGCCAACTTTTCAGATTGCAGTGTATGATTAACCGACAGATTTAGTTGGATTTGAAAACATTTGAAAATACAGCAAACTTTCGAAATTTCGCACATTTTACTCCTTCGGTTCATTTTTCATCCCCTGAATCCTACATTTAAAATAATATGGTGCACTGGGATGATTGGAAATTTAACGCTCTTTCGGAAGCGGTGGGCGTTCTTTGCTGAAACGGTGTATTCAGATTTGATTTTCGGCCAGAAATAAGCGAGGTACAGTCGTTTTAGTAACGCAAGGTCTATAACACGAAAAAAATCTTAAAAGTGAAAAAAGTCGGACTTCGTGCTGGGTGAAAATTTTTTTTGCAGAGGACAACTTTTGCCGCAAATGAGTAGCAGAATCGAACCCTGGCCGGTGGTGCGACCTTAACTTTAACACCCTGTATAGACCTTGCTCCTGAAGAACTTTGAAATTTGTTTAAAAATCACCAGGCGCACCAATCGGGCTGCAACTACTTGTAGTGTGGTAGCCACCCCACCTCTCCAAGAAATAGTAAAATCTGAACGGAGGAAGTAGGGGGGGGGGATGGAGAATCAGTGACAGACCCTCGTCACCCGGGTGGATGCCGCGGTAGGGCGCTTGGTCGTGGGGATGGGTTCCTCGGGGCGCGGATTCGGGCCACGCATGCGCGACACCCAAACCAAGCCGATACCCTCCAGCGGAGCGAATGTTCACACCAGTTGGTCTCGAACCACCAGTCACCAACGTCGGAGATCTTCCTCAGTTGAGAAAGCTACCAACCTCAAATTGGATAGTCACACGAGGTGTACAGCTGACCTCTAGGAATCACTAAAGTCAGGAAGAAGATCGGCCCTGACCGGACTGGACCGAACCAATGCTGATGAATTATAAAGTGAGGCACCATTTTGAACTCGTACGATTTTTGTGGATTTTTTGACGTTAAAAAAATGGAGGTCATCGGGCGTTTTACCCCCCGCACATGTCTATGATCCGCCATTTCTAAATATTCGGCATGTGATAAAATATTGGCAAAGGGCTATTCCCTGAGTCCGAATACACATAGACAGGTACGCACATACATAGACAGATCCGCATTGTGTAATTTTTTCGAGCCAAAATCTTCATTTTTTCGCTTCCCCACCCCATTTCACTGCTTTCAGAAATGTCGACCACCGTTCCGGTAGCTCTGGCCTGCTCTTGATCCAGGATTAGTGCGTTGTTTTCGCAAAAGTGTAACGAAACCGGGAAAATCTGGTGACTAGTAGCCATAGCTCATGAACTTCTTAACCAATGCGGTCATCGGTCAAACGACCGAATGGTCACAAACCACAGCCATTTTGACCGGATGTGACCGAGATGAACTGAAGCGCAAACCTCGATTTGGACAGTCACTTTAGGTGTGCAGCTCAACTCCAGGAATCACTGAAATCCGGAAGAGGAACGGCGGACCGAACCAATGCTGATGAATTGTAAAGTGTTGGCACCATTTTGAACTCGTACGTTTTTGTGGATTTTTTCACGTAATAAAAAAGGGGGGTCGTAGGTCAGCTCCCCCTGCCCATGAGCTATCACCCGCCATGAGGGGCAAGCTCCCTGTAACTGACTCGTGAAAATCCATCCGGTCAAGTTTTTTCATCTCAATCTGACTAATTTTTCCCCCTTTCACCCAGTTTTTTTTACTTTCGCAAAAAGCGTATACACGTATAATCACAAGTTAGCTCTTGGTTGAAGAACAGCCTAACTTTTGAAAAAATGCAAACAAAACCTCAAGAATCGTCTCCCATAAAGTTTCGAGGCGTGGAATTCACTGCTGGAGCAACCGGTTACTGGTTTAAATGACGGGTGAAACATTGGAGTGTTGGGGCATGGGGCCTAGAAAATCTTGATTTTTGACACTTTTTTTCCCGGATTTTTGCGGAAACCTTGCCACTCCCTGAACAAGACCCCATTTTTAGTTACGAATTCTAGGTCGACCTCCACTGAAGCTCAAGAATAAGTTCTCCTTTATTAAGGTGCAGACCTGGACTGCCCCGAACCCGAAACCTTATCGGCACTTACTTTTAAGTAATTGATTGAGCTGGCTTTACTTTTTGTATTTTTGAGCAAATTATTTATAAATTTCTAGCATTGCCTAGAAACCGACCAACTGAAAATTGAAAAATATTTTGCTCGTCATTTGGCAAATACCGCATGTGTGGAGCCGGCTTTCTGATTGTTTCAAGTTCACGTTCCTCTTATTTGTGTTACCCCTGCTTTTCTAATGAAACAAAAATGATGATAAAGGCTCTGTGAGTTTGTCTGTTGGTCAAGTTTCAGACGTCTCTGGCAAACATGCATGCTTCCGATCCGACACCGATGATGCATTTTATTTAGATCGGTATGGGGACCGTAATATGCATTAATACCTAATAATTGACGACTATTAGGCTTCTCAGTCCTCTCAGCTTGTGTTTCCAAACGTGGGAATTGGGTTTCCACCAGTTCCGATCGGACATGCATGATCGGTGTCGGATTTCCCAATCAGCACAAAAAGTGTCAATAATGTTGCTGAAACGTCGTACATCGACAAAATATTTGGTAACGTTTCAGTACCCTAACTATGTTGATGTTTCAGCAACGTCGCTTTGCGATGTTGTAGTACACTGCACTAGAGTGTGACGAAAGTGATGTTCTGTTATCTAATTACGGATTGCATCGACCGAAATTTTAGCTCTGTTCGTTTGTCAGTCCCGGGCTACTCCGTTCCCCCATAAACACACTTCCATCGAATCGACGTCTAAAAATAGATCCTTGATTGATTTTAATGTTTTATACGAGAAATGGTATTGTAGAAGAACCCTCTTCAAGAAAATCCAAGTTTTGAAAAATGTGCAAGTTCCTTAATATACTATCCTGAAACTGATGTTTTTGAGATTACGTAAATTGCCAGATCGGTCATATTACCTCAAAGTGTAAATGGTATATGTAGCCCAAATCTACCAATCCGAAGTGTCTGGGTCGAATCCAGAAAATATTTTTATTTATTTTATTTAATTTGTTCTATGCAACCCCTCGATACCGTTTCATAAACGTTGCAATGTAACGTTACTTTTATGTCATTTTTATCAGTTTTCGCAACGTTTTGAAAATGTTCAATGTAACTTCGCAAGGATTCATTGTCACCATAGTGCGACGTTTTTGAAACGTAACTGTTGATTGGGTTCTCACTTATTAATTTTTTGTTTTAATATTAGATAATAATAGACTTTTGACGTGTTCACTGGTCCATAGTCATCGGCTCTCTGTTAGTATCAATGTGGGTGACTGAACACTCTGATTCCATTCTCTGATTGTTGGCTGATGCCTGAGGTGTCGAGAAAAAGGAATACCTACCACGCACTCCGCGTCGTAGGTACCGCCAGACGTTGCTGGCCCTTACCTGGCCTGAGCCCCATACTTGGCCCGAATTCCCCCGCATAGTTGGTCCCATCTCTCAACTCGACCCGTTAGCCGCCACAACCAGCCGCGGCCGAGAGAAACCAGTGTAGGTGGGCCTTATGAGCTCGAAACCAAGAAGGAGTCCCTGTCCGGGTTGCCTGAGCAGGGAAGGTGTTCCTGAACCCAGTCCCTGCGCCTCATCTGAACGTTGGGCCCAAACCCAAACAAATCGTCTACCCATTGAACTGCTAACCCAACGCGCCTGCCAATAAGCCTCAACGACAAGGTCATCAAGAAGCCGGAGGCCCCAAGCAGTCCCTCACTCACTCCTCGGGCAAAAGACCGAGGCGTCCTACCCAGGCTCCACCGCCTGGAACCGGCACCGCAAGAAGTCCAGGTTGCCCAGGACGAGGCGGCGCTGGCGGACCCATGCGCGTCGAGTTCTGGAGGCGTCCCGGCATCCACACCCCTCGCAGACGATCGTTATTGTAATCTTCCCCAAAAAACCTATCGAATAACACCAGTTTCAGGACTACGTTCTTCGATCATTTTCGTATTCAGCAACATAAAACCTGTAGCATAAGACCATTTTCCGGACTTCGTTCTTCCAGTTAATTAAAATTCCCTAAATTTCGTGAGCTTGACGAGCCACAGAGGGCAAATGCCCCAGGCAGAAGATCATATATTCGTAATCAGCTCCATAAAACCTTTCGAATGAGACCAGTTTCAGGACTATTATCTTCCGGTTAAATGCGTGGCCCAAATTCAGGAATTTAATTAGCAATACATTTCCTTAGGCCCCCGGACTCGTAAATAGGGGGATATGCTATCATTTTCGTGACTACGTTCTTCCGGTTTAATGGGTCTGTCGCCAGCTCACGAACTATTACTAAAAAGTTTCATATAGCCATAACAGCGGTTTTTTCATGTTGAAAATGGTCTATTAAGAGTGACGCTAAAATATGAACACATGATATGAACATGGATGTACTTAAAGGCCCGTTCACAAGCTCTATGTTTACGTTCTGTGGAGTCTGTGCAGCCAAACAAATTTAATCCCTCGAAAAATGAAGCATTTTTATAGGTTGCATAGACACCACACAACACAAACATAGAGCTTGTGAACGGGCCTTAATTGCTTCCAATGCATTTCCCGTATCGAGGATACTGAAAATACACAACGGCCAACGCGCTCCTTTATACTTGAGTTCCGATATTGGATACAAACTGAAATCTCAAGTTTAGTGCGAAACCGCCTTAAGAAGTCACCTGTCATATTACGGTTTGTTCAAACATTGATGCCTTCATCACCACATTTCGTGATGAGGAAAATATTAATGGATCTATGGGCACAAAACAAAGCCAAACTTTCTTGCAACGCCATCTCAAACTCCAATTATTTTTAAATATTGTCCAGAATAACACCAATAACCACAAACCTTTGAACATGTTAACTGAAAATTAAACATAAATAGTTACGAGTTGCACACAAATATATTTAAAATATAGTTTAAACAGGAGTAGGTAATATCCAATCAAAACTGATAAGGATTTAAGAAAAGTCAAAAAATTTAGATCCCGATGTGGTTCTGTTACAAAGTTCAATAATCAAATGGTCAACTGTGGAAGAGAAATGAGTTCTCGAGGTTAGCAGGCTCATGAAGTTGTTGTCCTAAGGCTCCAAATCTGAAAAAGTTGAACTAGCTGATAAAGAGTCGACCAACATTACAGTCGACCTAGATTACAGTTGTCCCAGATTACAGTCGACCAGTGATAAGTCGACCAGTGAAGACCACCCGCCAATGCCGATAAGGTTGGTTTCTGAATACAAATTCCTGCTATAAGGAGCCACAAAGGTTAAGGTCTCATAAAGGTGCGTTTCTGAATACGGCCCTAAGAGTGGGTAGAAATTGACGAGTGAGACAGTGATCTTGTTCACACACGAACTACAATATACAATTCTATAAAGCGAGAATAGAAAAGAGTCGGAATTTGAAATCCAACCACACATTGCACGTGGATTCGAATACGATAACAACGGAAAACAACCACCTTATCAGTTATCAAGAAAGCTCCAACGGACGTAAAACGTCATGAGTTCTTCGAATACGTTTCTTTTCCTCCAAAGTTAAATTAAATTTATTGTTGTGTAAAATGAATTATATTTCATTTATTAAGATGGATTTCTTCCCCCCTCACATCATGAAAGCAGGCCAGATCATTTTAAAAATCGGCGATGGTCGGGAGGGCATGTGGTGTGGCGAATAAAAGCAATATTTAACGCTATTTCAGACCTATGCAAAGTCCTCGTTATTCCACTTCGTTCGGAGCGTTCAGCTTTCTAAAGTTCCATTGTGACGAAAAGAGAATTATTCAAGTTAAATCAGAAATTAACGTATGGAACATCGGATTCTGTTCGTCCGGCAAACGTTCCATGCGATCTGGGAAAGCCCAGGGGAAGGGAACAAGAGGGAAACGGAGCAGATGTAGAAGAATCAAACGGTAGAAGGGAAAGCACGTGTCCAGCGTACGTGGAGTGCCACCAGCCACCACTACCCATTTGCCCTTCTCACAAATTAATGCCACTTGATTATCCTTGTGCTTCAAAATTCTGCTAGAGAATTCAAAATAAAGACCTTCAAGTACTATTTATATTTTCAGAAAGGTTTAAGGTTGGTGGGGGATAGCAGGGGACAAATGTTTGAAAAGATCGAGAAATTCATGTTATATCTGCTGGCGCTTCAGATTTCGGTTCAATAATTGTATGTAACACACGTCTGCATTCACCGCGAGAAATTTCTCAAAAAAAAATTAAGGGGAATGGGTATTGAGGGATTACATTTGAAAAACGTTGAATTTCACTCGACTTGGGTAAACGATTTTGAGGAAAATATAAATGATTGGATAGAATGTTTGGCCCATTTTCACCATGAAAATTGATCACGCTTAAAATTGATCGTGATTAGGTGTCAATAGCGACCCATATGAATTCTGATGAAATTGTTTGCGTAGTAATCATGATTAGTCGTTGATCGTAGTTAAGACTGAGCATGTAAATAATTAGAATGTACTGTACACGCATTTTTAAAAACAGGAAATTCCTGTTAACTGAGGAAAAATATATGTACATACGTGCAAAAACCGTCAAAAAGTTATCGTCAAATTGACGTAAAAATGCTCACGTGTTGGTATTTCACCAGAAATTTACGTTATATTCTGGGAAAATACATACACGTGCAATAACCACAAAAATACTATCGTCAAATTAACGTTAAAAAACGCACGTGCGTTATTTTACCAAGATTTGACGTTAAATTCACGTGAATTACGCACTCGTTTAATTTACGTTCATTAAGTCACGTTAATATTTCGTGAAAATAACGAATAATACGTAATTTTCACGGCCAACACCAAAAATTAACGTAAATTTCACGTGTTTTTGCTACTTGGGACACTTTCACGGTTTCAACTCCTGAAACCCCTAATTTCGAGGATTGACTCTGATAAGAACCAACTTCACAGGTTTTGCGCTTCAATAAACCAATCTCAAGGGCTTTAGTCGTTCAAAAAACCAGTCTTGAGGGTTAGAATCTGCAATCAACAGAATTCGCGGAACTTGGCATACTCAAAATACCAATTTTGGGGGTTATTTGGTTCAATAAAAAACAATTTTACGGATTCGGCTCTACATAAAAACAATTTTCCCTCCTTTGGTTAATCAAAAGACTTCAATTCCTTGAGGTTGACTCTGTCAAATTCTTCCAGCTTACACTTGGCGTGTGGAGGGACAGAGCGTGTTTGTGTGGAACACTGACCGGGAGTGGGATGCAACCCGCAGCCCCTAGCACGCTCTAGCCAGTTCTTTAACTGTTTGGCCTCCAAAAGAGAGCCATGGCATCGCTCAAGACTCATCTTGCGATCAACTTCATTGTAGTTTTTACGCCTGCTCCTACCAACTAACTGTCGTTATACTGTTAAAGATAGCTCTTGGGGGTGCCCTGGTCTACAATGGACCATCATGTGCGGTTTTGGTGCCTCTTGGTAGACCTGAAGCCACGATTTCTTTCACGGAGCACACCTAGCAACTATATGGGGACTGGGCAGTTGAATAGATGATAGATGTGGAGTGTTTGTACCGGTGGTGCGCAAAAGGAGTCAATATATTTATCCCAACTGTGCTCGGTTCTTTAACTTATTCACTTTAAAAATAAATAAAAGCCTCAGCCGGCTGATGCCCCATATTTCGAGTGATGCCCGGGGCGGGCCGCCCCCCACCTCCCCCCATACGCTACGCCACTGGATTAGCGCCTTTTCTCAATTTTGTCGACGAATTAAGCGATTTTTCACAATTTTAGCCCCGATTTCGTTCACTTGTGTATACAGCCTTGATATAGCGCATGTTCGTAATTATAGCAGCGGCCTTGGCTGAAAAAACACACCGCCGTAAAATTGCCATTATACACCGAAAATCAGCGGTTTTTTCTAAATTATGATCTGAAAGTAGCAACGAAAATCCAGGAATGAGCGTTGTTTTTGCAGTTTTAGTCACCAGCAGTTGTTTTTACAGTTTTAGGGTAGAGTATATCAGCACTTTTCGGCCTATTCGCCCCAACATTGGCACATTATTAGAGCGCCTTCTCAATTTTCTCTTCTTAAAGGGAATAAAAAAACTTGGGGATTAGCGTATTTTCTCTATTTTAGCCACGAATTTACTTCCAGAAGGCGTACATTTTCTCAATTTTAGCCATCAGAATTGCGCTTTCGTGGGCTCGATTCAATATTTAGCCACACTGTTTGCTGATCACATGTAACGTTCTATTCTCCAAGTCGGATTGACTGAAAATCGTCGAAAGGAGTCAAATCGCTGTCCAATCGTATACCAAAACTCCTTTTAACGTAGCTAAACCCCATGAACATGAACCTAAAAATCCTCATTTTTCGTTATTCAAGCTTTTCGGCGGTACGGTACTGCGACTTTTGACTATCGCGCGTGCAAAACGTGGAAAACCCGTTATTTTTGACTAGTAAATTTAAAATTTAGCGCCTTATGAAACCTCCATACGACGTTTTGCTCGCGTAGCGCTCAAAACACTCCGCTACCCGCTACTTGGTTTATCTAAAAGGAGTTAGTACACAATCTCTCTGGCTGGTTCAAAGGTTTAGGGCAGTTTAGTGTCACTAAAAATGTTTTAATGTTGTATTTATGTGCATGATTTAATTGTTGTTTTGTCTATTTGTTATTTATATAAGGTACTTGATTTATTTATGTCTTTTTGACATTGGATTGGAATCTCTCTATCTCTTACTCTGTGTTTTCAGGTTCAATATCTTCAAGATGGATAGCCCTTCCAGTCAGCGGTTCAACAGGTCGCCGACGGCATCCCCATCACAATTTCTACCCGATTTTCTACTCGGAGGTCTCAAACCGTCCATTTCGTCGCCGGCTCATGTATCAGCGTCATTCGTCAGTGGAGGTGTTACTTGTAATTCGTCGTCGTCCAGACACCCCGCTGGTGGCGGTGGCGGTGGTGGTGATGGTTGGACGTCACCAACATCGCTCTATTCACCGATCGACGACTATGGTAATGCTCGCGATAGAAGTCAAGGCTCGGTGCAGGATGTTGACATGTCGGGGTCATCGCCGGTCAACAGAAGCGGGCCTCGGAGTCCGATCATGTCTCCATTGTCGGCGACGAACAGCTTTATGAGGTACATGATCGTATAAATTCTCTACTTCTTTTCGTGTACGCTGTGAGAGGACTACCGTATTCGGGGCTCCTGCTTCAATTTTAGCTAGTGAGATTCTGAAGCCAAATGCCATGTATTGTGGTTTCTGGTTTCTTGGGTTACACTGTCCAGTGAATGGTTAACTGGCTTAGGGTGCGTTTATCAATGCACTTATTTTAAAAACAAAGCTGGTATAAGTTTGGTTGCTATGGGCCTTTTTGTAAACAGTAATGTAAAGTTATTCGAGAGAAAGCTTTTCCATGTGATATCCGATGATTAATAAATCCACCCTTAGGGCCGTATTCATAGTCGTCACTCAAGCTGAGTATTGGCTTATACTGCTTCAAATCGGTCGTTCTAATTAGTGAGTCATCTGTTTTGAATCGACGTAAGCAAATACTTGGCTCAAGAGATGACTATGAATACGGGGCTTATAGACCAAGAGCCAGCGACGTAATAAGTGCAACCATTTGCATACTTTTTTAACACACATCCCAGCCTTGTGCTAGTGCTGTTGAGCACGAAAAAGCATGTCTGCCTTTTCGATCATATGTCGAACACCTTTATACGACGGCGTAAATGTCGTTATGATTGCACTTAAGTGCAGCCATTTGCATACTTTTCTCGCTTAGCGCATTAATTAAGTAATTAGTCACTAATAGTGAGAAAAATTGTCTGCCTCCATTTCGACGTGACGAAACCGGTGGCAGACGCCATCAAAGCATGCAACTGAAGGGAGAAATAACACAAATTCCGGTCAGATGGGAAAAAATATTTACTCACGTGATATAGAAAAATATAGGGAAATGAGTATTTACATGATATTATCACGTGAGTAAATATTTTTCCCCGTCTGACCGGAATTTGTGTTATTTCTCCCTACAGTTGCATGCTTTGATGGCGTCTGCCACCGGCTTCGTCACGTCGAAGTGGTGGCAGACAATTTTTCTCACTATTAGTGACTTATTACCTAATTAATGCGCTAAGCGAGAAAAGTATGCAAATGGTTGCACTTAAGTGCAACCATAACGACATGTACGTCGTCGAATAAAGGTGTTCGACATATGATCGAAAAGGCAGACATGCTTTTTCATGCTCAACAGCACTAGTACAAAGCTGGGATGTGTGTTAGAAAAGTATGCAAATGGTTGCACTTATTACGTCGCTGGCTCTTGGTCTATTAGGGTGCGTTTATCAATGCACTTATTCTTCGGATAAAGCCGGGATAAGTCTGGTTGCTATGGGCCTTTTTGCAATCAATAATGTAAAGTTATTCGACCGATTCTTATTCCATGAGATACGCAGTGATTGATAAACGTTTTCAAAAAATTAAAACGGGAATCAAAGGTTACTCTAACATGGAGTATTCGTACCGAATATGATGCTTCTATAATCAACTGGTGAATTGTAGTGATTTTTTGACCAGTTCAAGCCCTATTCCCCCCCTTTCCACCTTGACCAATTTGGCTCAAATGCAATACCGACTGGGGTCTTATGACTACTGATTTTTGTGCCAAAGCGCGTTCTGCTAAATTAATTTCTTCAAGAGTTATCGCGCTAAAGTCTGTCCACTGATGGACTCTCGAAAGTGTTGCTTCATTTAGATAGTTCGATTTGTTCACCCGCCCACCAAAAATATTTAGGGTGCGTTTATCAATGCACTTATTCTACAGACAAAGCTGGGATAAGCCTGGTTGCTATGGGCCTTTTTGTAAACAGTAATGTGAAGTTATTCGACGGAAAGCAATTCCATGACATATCCAGTGATTGATAAACCCACCCTTAATGAAATTAACAACTGATCAATATAGTATATTACGATCCAAGGGCGGTATGATGCTCATTACGGTCGAGGGCGATGGGAAGTGCCCGAGGTGAAGCCGAGGGCAGTTGTCGCCCGAGATCGTAATGAGGAATACCGCCCGAGTGTTGTACGCTATTTTTTGTACAGCCAAAGTCCTTAATCATTACAATAAAAATCTTAAAAACCAGTCTTTAAAGCCCTGTTCAGAAGCTTTGTGCTATGCATCTGTTTAAGATGAAACTTACTAAGCAAAGAAAAATTAATTCCTTCGAAAAATGAAGCATTTTGATAGGTTGCACGGACTCCACAGACGCATATCATATGGTTTGCTTAATAAACTGAAGTGAACACACAATTTAGCCAGCGAATGGAAGGATGACGTAGCTGATACAGAGAGAACTTTAATCGCCTCTCAGCGTAATTTACAGTGCTTATTTTTGTGTTTTTATGGCTAATGTACAATTTAAAAACAGAATTAGGAAAAACTATTTTAAAAAAAAACAACAAAATACCTAAAAGAAGTCGTACCGGGCTGATATTTTTCTTTACGCCCGGCGGGCGGAATGAACCTCATGTCGCCCGCTCAAGACTCTCCCAGCGGTCTTTTGGCATTTGCCGTCGGTGGCCGGTCAAACTTCCTACATCTACGGCGACAGACGATCATATTCGTAATCAGCTCCATAAAACCTTTCGAATTAGACTAGAATCACGGCTATGTTCCTCTGGTTAATCATTTTCCCTCTGTGCAGTTTGACGGGTCACTGAGGGCAAATGCCCCAGGCAGACACCGGCAGACGATTATATTTGTAATCATCTCCATAGATCCTATCGAATATGACCAGTTTCAGGACTATGTTCTTCCGGTTAATTAAAGTTTACTGAATTTCGTGAGTTTGGCGAGCCACTGAGGGCAAATGCCTCAGGCAGACGGCGGCAGACGATCATATTCGTAATCAGCTCAGCTCAGCTCAGCGTGGCCCCAGATACAGCGTGGCAGACTTCCGGACTCGTATATAGGGGGTCAAATGCCATCATTTTGCATACCTTTCGTGACTATGTTCTTCCGGTTGAATGGGACTGTCGCCAGCTCTCGGTCTATTATGCTCCGTGCACACGAGCGATAAGTTTCGCCCGGTCACTGCGGTACATGTCACCGCGACCATGGAAAACAATAGCAACATACGGAGCAGTCCATTCATAGGGTGTATAGAGGAGAATGGTCCTGGTGATAAGCGTAACGATGACCATGCTACACTTATCGCTCGTGTGCACTGGGACCCACCCAAACTTAGGTGGGAACTCAACAGATTCATTTTTAGAAAAATGTAGTTTCCAGACTTTTTGTTTATTCGAGGATTTTGATGAAACTATTTGGGCTGCAGACATCGTTGTGTGCTTAAATAGAACATAATTACATTTGCTACTACTTCTCTCGACTCGGATTTCCCCGTAGGATGAGTAATTTGGTCAAAACATGGGTCGAAAGTTGACCAAAACTTGAAATTTTAATTTTTTGGACAAATAAATCCAAATTCGAGGAGCAGTATCTTGGTTATTATATGACCTACAGAGCTACGTTAGGTCTCAAATTGTAGCAAATTGTATGTAGTTTTTAACGTATTTCGTACGTTTTATCTTAAAATGCATATTTTAGGAGATAACGTGAAAAACCCAAAACAAGTGCAAAATTTTCGTGGTTTTTCGAGTGCCTCGAAAGTAGCACAAGTCTTTCGAAGCTGAAAACTTGGATTTACACTACTGGTGCTGGTCCTAACAACATACTAAAAAATCAGAACTAGCCGTTTAATTGCGATTTTAGCTATTTTTAATGTTCTTATTGACTGGCCTAAATTAGGAAGAACGGTTTTCAAAAAAACAACAAAAGACCTAAAAGAAGACGTTGCGGGCTGATATTTTTCTTTACGCCCGGCGGGCGGAATGACCCTCATGTCGCCCGATCAAGACTCTCCCAGCGGTCGAAATTCGAGTCTTTACGCTTTACGCCCGGCTGTACAAAAATAATATTATGGCCGTTTTCTTGTTAAAATCTGTCCACTTAGTGATGGACTCTCGCCCATTGGAGCTTCCCCTTTACCCCTTCTACTAAATATAACGCACCGGGAATGATTTTACAACAAATGATCATTGTGTAGCGTCTATACGTAACGATAGTGCCCGTAGAAAAAGTTTGTTTTTGTACAGCCGGGCGTAAAGACTCGAAATTCGACCGCTGGGAGAGTCTTGAGCGGGCGACATGAGGTTCATTCCGCCCGCCGGGCGTAAAGAAAAATATCAGCCCGGTACGACTTCTTTTAGGTATTTTGTTGTTTTTTTTTAAAATAGTTTTTCCTAATTCTGTTTTTAAATTGTACATTAGCCATAAAAACACAAAAATAAGCACTGTAAATTACGCTGAGAGGCGATTAAAGTTCTCTCTGTATCAGCTATGTCATCCTTCCATTCGCTGGCTAAATTGTGTGTTCACTTCAGTTTATTAAGCAAACCATATGATATGCGTCTGTGGAGTCCGTGCAACCTATCAAAATGCTTCATTTTTCGAAGGAATTAATTTTTCTTTGCTTAGTACGTTTCATCTTAAACAGATGCATAGCACAAAGCTTCTGAACAGGGCGATTCATTACTAACGACTTCATTATAACGATTTCATTAATAAAATTAAGAAAACACTAATTCGCGGATAAAATTAAAGAATATCGCTCAATCATAGCTAAAATTGAAAAATCTGAAATTCACTATTACCTGTGGCAACTTCGCGGCTAAAAACGAGGCAAAGCGCTAATTTGACGCTGAAATGAAGAAAAAGCGCTGACTCACAGCCAAAATTGAGTAAATTCACGGATTCAAATCATATAAATTGCTACAATTCACGGATAAAGCGAAATAAATTGCCAATTCATGCTACTAGAATAGAAAAAACTCATATCGTCGACTAAAATGTACAAAAAACGTTCATTCACAGCTAAAATTGAGAAAACGCTAAATCGTGCATAAATAATTGAGAAAAACGCTAATTTTTCGCTAAAAGTGGAAAAATCGCTATTTCACTGCAGGGACGTAGCCAGCCTTTGATCTAGGGGTGTGCAGCTTCACGTAAAAACATAAGTCAGATGCATCCGGCGCGAGAAATCGACAATTCGACCCCCGAAACTGAATTATCACAGATGAAGCGTCGTCAGACGTCAAAACATCTCTGCTGGAAAACTCGTTGTTGCATTCTATTACGGATTTTCCGTTCAGTAAAACAAGTTTTCCCCCAGAAAGTGATATATTTGGAACTAAACTTGGAATTCTCGTCTCCTGGGATGGTAACTGCTGTAATTAAGTCCGCCAAATTGGACTCTTCCGCATAGAGACGAAGGGGTCCCTAGTCAGGAACTCGCAGACCAGCGTAAACTGTCAAGTCATAGTCTTGAACAAGCGCGAATTTCATGGTCTTAGGAAATGACAGCTTTTCTAAGAAGATCGCATGAAGTCTGATACTGAAAGGACACATGACATTTGCGGATCTTAGGGTTTTTCACAGGCTTTTAAATCCAACAAAATAGTTTTTTATTGAGCCAAAATGTGTGTAACGGATCATTTCAATGAGCCAACCCATCGTAATTGGGGTTTCACCAAGCCCAAAACCCACGAGATTTGGTTTTCAGCAAGACCAAACCCGACGAAATTGTAGGTTTAGTTCTTCAGCCGAGAAAACATCACGAAATTATCGTTTTAGTGAGTCAAGGCCCGCAAAATTGGTTCAATAGCGACGAGCAAAATTAGCGTTTTAGTGAGCCAGAATTAGTGTGCTAAAACCACGTAAATGTGGTTTTGAATGCGGCAACCCCGCAAAATTGGGGGTTCATAAAAAACCAGCAACAAATTTGGTTGAGCCAGGCATGAAAAAATATTCTTTCGGGGAGAAAAATACACAAAATTTGGTTTTAAATGATAGGCAACCCCGTGAAATTGGGATTTCAGCAACAAACATCCGCAGAATTGGTTTTCATCAACAAAACAACCGCGAAATGGTTTTTTTAGTGAGTCAGACCGGCAAAAATGGGTTTTCGGTGAGCAAAATTCGTCTCTTTAAATGACGTCACCCCGCAAAATTGGTTTGCCAGCTACAAAAATTGGCAAAATTGTTTTGTTTGTTTAGTGAGCGAAATTATTTTATATTGAGGCAGATTCACAAAAACGTCTTTTTAGCGAGAAAAATCTACGAAATTTGATTTCGAGCGTGAAATCCCAGACATTTTGCGAGAAAAATCTTTTGAACCCTACGAAATCGGTGTTGACCATATGTATGATTTGTACTTTTGATGGTATCACCTACGGGTGCGCAGCTGCCCCACTACGATTTCAATTTCGAGTCTACTGAAGGGCAACTGCCCACCGCCGACCCCCTGGCAACGCCCATGATTCGCGGCTAAAATTTAAAAAAAGGCGTGGACAGGCAAGAGGCCGAATTCCATAATGATCTTTCTCAAAAGTTGGAAATTTTACGTTAAATACCCAAACATCACAGTGATGTTTACCCAAAGTAGTTACTTTTGAACCCATGGGAACCTCACGTCGGAAAGAAAGTGAGCCCGGCCTCCACCACATAGGGGGCCCAATGTTATCCCGGGCCCTGGGCCCCAACTTTAGTAAAGACGGCCGTTATTTAGCCGGTTTTAGTCGACGCAGATGCGGACTTCAGCATTCGGTTTAGGCACTGCTACCATCATTTTCAACCCCGTCAGTCTTGTATCTTCGTTATTACGTATTCCTAACGATTCTACCCAGTCCAACTCTCCCTTGGTCGCTAGCTTGAGATGGAACGAAATCTTCTGAGGTGACCTTGGCTGCCCATGGTTTTACGTCTTTGTCTTCCAACCACCTAACAGAAAGTGTCAATCAAGCCAAAGCGAGGTTCTTATTTGTGGCCCAGTCTGAATCACCCCTGTAATGAGGGCTGAGAGGCCGTGCCGACACCTTTTTGTGGTCAGAGGCCAGACGATACTGTACCCGTTTTTATGGTACCAGGAATTTATCGTAGGAAAAAGTTACAGAATTGAGAAGAGGGGCGGCTTGGAATGACAGTTTTCTTTCTAGTAATTCTTATTATAACTTCATGTCTTGTTTTCTTTTTAGCCGAAGTGGAAGAAGATCCATGAATGGACCCCCGATTATTTCACTTTTTGACACTCTAAATGAAAGCACCAGAGATTCAATTGAGTACGTTTTTAAGTTGATTGTGCTGAAAAATTATGATTAACCACAGAGGTTTTTGGTTTTGAATAAAGCAAATTGGAAGAATCTCAAAAGAAAATGGAACCCGAGGGGCTTTGGATACTCGTTTCTGGATTTCCACCCTCTGCCAGTTCCTACATCAAGTCATTGTTCTCCCAGGTAAGTTTGCCACAAAGTGATGAGACTTTCTCAGTCAATTGTTTTTTGTTTTTTTTCTCACTCTCTATCTATTTTTACAGCTCGGGATGATCGTTGACACCTCCATTCCATCGAACGGAAGTTACCTTTACTTAAAGTACGCGTCAAGGGCCGACGCTAGGAAAGCTCTCGCATTTGACGAAAAAGTCATCAACGGCACTTTCATGATAACTGTACGGGAAGGGAAACCTTCGGTGCGTCGTTGTAAATTTCTGTATTTTTCCAAGCTCATTCCCATTTTTTTTTTTTTTTTTTTTTTTAGGATCAAACGAGTAGGAAGTCGTTTCGCACACTTGACTCCCCCGATTTAATGGCGCACAATCGATCCCAGGTGAGAAGCCCTGAAACACCGCGGTTACGTCCCCTGGCTGTGCCTAAACGAATCAATTTGGTAAATTATTAGCAAATTAATTCAGAAGAACAGTTTTATTGTAATAATTTTTTGTCTTTTTTTAGCCCAGTGACCATGCCGTCCCCAAGCTGGAAACGGGGCTTATGTCAAAACTTAACGATTTTTTGTTCAACGGCTGGTGGTTTTATTTCATTATAACTGTTCTGTCTGTTTTTGTTATTCAGTTCTTTCTGTGAACGCCCTTTTTTAATTTAATAATATGACGACTAAATGAATTGTCTTCCGGTCTTACTTCCTTTCCAACTATGGCCGCGGTGCGTTATGAAATTATAAATACCTCTGGGAACACTTTTGCCGCAACGTACTCGTGAAGCGTTGACGTCGATTGAGCGGGTAAACTGGGCTTAAACGCCTTAACAAACACCTGTACAAATTTAGCAGTTACTCGACTAAGAACAGTGCGGTGAGTGGGAGATAGGGAAGATGAAAGGGTTGTGGTTTTCCGTTTTCTAGGAGCATGGTACACTTGTACCGTGTAATTTGTCGCTGGCAACCCTCGCCGTGCTGGAGGAGGAGAGCAATGGGAAATTTCAGCTGATTGTTTTGCGGAGGCCTAAGCGTCGATAGGTGAATGATTGGTTGGGGGCGTAAACCACGGTTTACGTTTACGGAGCCTCGAGTTTCAGGACATTCAAGCTGTCGGTCGATCCGTTCAAAAGCAGTTCGAGAAGTTGAAGACTGGAGTTCCATATGTACTGACGCTGGTGTCGATCATAAAGCTAACGCGTAGAATGCCCACCAAATCTTGGGCTTGAGGATATCGTTCACCTACCGATTAAGAAAAGACGCTGTTAAAAGGACGAATTTGATTGTATGAATCAGTGTTACTTCTTCTCTTGCAAGACCGCGTCTCCTCAGAGTGGGGGTCGGGGGGGGGGGCGGTAACGTTCTGGTAAAAACTACAGGGGCATTTGCGTAGAATGGTAAATGTGAGTCAATTTTCCTTATTTTTGAGAAATCTCTATACATATACAATCCGGTCACCTACCTGACCTCGCCTTTTTTCACGTTTACCCGTGAATTAGCGATTTTTCCACTTTTAGCCATGATTCATCATTTTTTCTCAATTTCAGCCTCCATCCGCGAATTGGTGTTTTCTCTATTCAGCTGTGAATCAGCGACTTTTCTCAATTAGCGCTTTTATTCACATCTTATAGTCGAGAATTTTGGGGTTTCTCGATTTTAGCCGAGAATTAGAAATGCTTTTCACTTTTACAGCCATGAATTAGCACTTCACTCTCTTTGTGAAATGATCCCCGAAAACCGTAAAATTTCGTATTTTTAAATTTTAGTCATGAATGAGCGCTATTCCTTAATTTTATCCGCGAATTTGTGTTTATCAATTTTATCTGCTAATTTTAAATTCCATAACTGCGAACTGTGAATCAGCATTTTCCTCAATTTTAGCCGCGAATCAGCACTTTTTAACCGAGAGTCAGGGTTTATCACTATATTAGCTATCATATTAGTTCTCCTCGCCCCTTCCTCGGTACGCTGCTGACTCTCATTTTGTACGACGTTCGGTCACCATTGGTTGCCTATGTATAGAAGATGAGTTTCTGCTGAGTATATGTATTGCTTTCAAAATTGGGAAAAAAACTGAAGAATCCGGGCCCCCCCCCCTAGACGCGGGGCCAGTGATGGTGGAAATGTGGTTGAGGGGGAGCGAATGCTCCCTCAATGGTCTGCTTCGGGAGCGGCGGCGGCGCTCCCCCAGTCACGAAGCTGAGGATAAATGTGTCGAAGTTTTGACGTACATTGCGCCCTGAATTTGACATTTTGCAAAACAATTTTTTTTCCAGTCGTTCCACGTGGTGTTCCTTTTCCGTCTTGTTATGTCAATGTGGCGTTCAGCTCAAATATTGCCCTGGATGTGACGTTTATCGTTAATTTAACTCAATAATTTTGCCCAAATTGATGAGTTTCTCGTGAATCGCTTCGAAGAGGCGTCTTGGAGCCAGTACACGCCCTAGACGTATTTGATTACCCAATCAATCCAACCAATCATGGAGCCGATATTTTCGATTTTCTTGTGCGTTGACGGCTGAAATGCCCAGTTTTGGGTCCCAAAAGATCAACCTTGTAATGTCATGCTGGAAGGGATTTTAGGACAAAATATGTCAAAAACGCGTATAGAATCCCGCCGCGGCTAACTGTTTACACTGTGGATCAACCCACGCCAATTCATTGTGAAAATTCAGCAAATGGCAAAACCGACCAAGAGTGGCGATGACATTACAATAATAAATAACGTGGAAATAAAAGTGCCCAGGGGGCTTATGAGGTGAAAAGGGGTGGCATCACATTTTTTTATTTGATTTTTTATACTGACAGAAGAGCGTAGAACGATCGACATGAAAAGGTGCCGCCCCCTTTTCATCCTTCTGGTCGTTCGGAGTGTGACATCGGAAGAAAAAACTTTATTTTTCCCACCCCCGGTGGATCTTCACGCGAGTTAGATTTTTTTATGTATACGCAGATTTTGTAGGGAGGGGGGAATACAATTTAGCTAGCGATAGTGTTGCGAGGTAAAATAAACCAGCAAGGAAAATTGGCCAGAAACCCCAGAATGATGGACGCGGGAGGTGCCTACGGTGCGGGCAAAGCGGGCGCTCCATTTGACCCTGTTTTATTCGCGAAGCGACCTCAAGTGATCGTCAAAGCGATTTGCCTGGTGAGAAAGTAGAGACTCGCGTCGAGCGAGTTAATTCTATAAGGAAAGAACCAAATCATCGTATTGTAATTAGTGCCATAATAACTTGAATGGGAGGGATACCCCACAGCGTTGCTATTGATTTTTCACCTTTTACTTGAAAGTTATCATCCATTATTGGACCAATTTTTCAAATTCACATCGTCCCTGAATTTATTGTATCAAAAATTATTGTATACAAATTGAAGTGTCCCCCTGTTTATTGATTGCCCTTGTGATATAAAAAAAAACGACTGTGTTTTATTCCCTTGAATCTGAGCTTTTTTTTTTAATCTGTAGAAAACAATAACATTTATCAAGCCCAGTTTTTAGGCTTTTGCTCGCTAAACGAAGCATGTGCTTGATTGCCTCTCTTGGTCAATGGACCGTCAAGGCGATCTTAGCTGGCCATTGACGGGAAGAGCACGAATGGGGAGGAAAATACATTCACAAATGGTTTCTTTTGGCCCTTAGTTTTGGGGAGGCACCAACCATGGCATGGTCTACCTTTAACCAAGCCCTTGAAAGTCACATCAGCTTCCGTCTAACGATTTTGCTAAAACACTTTTATTCACCTTGTCAATTAGGTATAATGTAAAACTTAAAGCATACAACTAAGTAAATTGTACTTTCATTCAAGATTTTCGGCATAATCGTTTTTGGATGCGTCTCATCAGGAGCATGGTACTATTCTAAAACCGAAAATCGTGAGATGTGCGTCTATAATAAAAAATCATCGCCCTGCCACTACGGCGAAGCCATTGGTCTTTTGGCGTTCTTCGCATCCGCCGGTTTTCTTGCCGGCGAGTATCTTTTTGGTCAAATGTCCTCGGTCAAAACGCGGAAACACTATGTGCTCCTGGACATGGGGTTTTCAGGTAGGTACGATATTTTCAATTTTTTTTGTTTTTTTCGGGGATCGTTTATGACGACTTATTTTTCGCAGGATTTTGGGCTTTTCTATATTTCATTGGATTTTGCTATTTGGCTAATCAATGGAGTAACACGACTCTAACTGAAGAAATGGAAGCCAACGCTAGTACATCGGATGTTTCTTCGGCTATCGTTTTTTCATTTTTCTCCGTATTCTCATGGGTATAATTACCAGCGATTTTTTTAAATTCCAAGAAGAAAACCAAATTTTTCTTTTCATGTCGACTCGTAGGCAGGATCAGCATGGCTGGCCTATCAAAGATTCCTCCAAGGTAACACCGCGGCCTTCGCGGGCAATTTCGACGGAGCCGAGGGTCAAATGGGCGCCGCCGCCTACTCGTCGTACTCGCAGGACGATCAACAATACCAAGATCCTCCTTTCTCAAATCAACACGGTCTGTATAACAGCGTCACCCCTCCTCCTTCAACTGTTAATCCCGAAAACGACCTCTATTCATTTTCTTTTTATTATTATTGTTATTATTATTATTATTATTATTATTATTTTTTTTTTTTTTTTTTTTTTTTTTTTTTTTTAGACGGGTCTCACGAATACCCGGCGCCCACCTACTGAAAATAAACGGAAGGGTGTTGAACAAAATACGAATTTCGTCGCGATTATTCAGCTCGACCGCGCGTTTTCAAGGTATGAGAAAGCTAACCATTAAAGGATTTGTATGAAAAACATAATTAGATGTAAATAAAAGAAGTGTGATAGACTAAGAGAGGCCCGCACTTATAGGCATTGAAAATCTCACCTCACGCATTTAGCTTATATTAATCTCGGCGGTAACTTGAATGAGCCTAAAAGCTATAGTTTTTAAGTGGGAGAAAACAAATGTCGTGAATTAATTGTTGTTCGTTGGAATTTGTTATTTTATTTTTCAAATTAAAATTTAACTAAGTATACTCATGTGACTAGAATTTAACTTAAGAAATCCTTGTACGTTCCTTTATTCCCTGTGTAAAAGAAAAGCTACTTTAGCAGAGCTCATAGTTGAAGCGACAATACATTATCAGTTTCTAGCTAGGATGCCATAAAATTTAGTTCGACGGTTATGGTTGATTTTAGGTGACGGTGGTGGTGGTTGTGGGGGTACTGTTGTGTTCTTGTACAGCGGACCTATCAGCCAGCACTCGGTCGCAATTCCTTATATGAGTGGGTACGGGGGTCATAATGCCAATGCTGTTTTGGGGTAAGGCTTAAATTTCATTTTTGAACAAGCGAAATGTTCATTCTATGGAAAGAAATTTGACGTCAACACCAGCTAAATAAAAAGAGGGCCAATGACACGCAGCGGGGCCCCCGTTAAAAGGTGAGGCAAACAAAATAGACAATCGAATGACAGCAATAAATTTAATTTGCTCCGAATGTTCTTTCCTTCTTCTACACTATCTGTTCACTTATCCACGAAAAATATAAACAGCTCTAGTATTTCCTCGTACTGTTAACGGACAATAAAAATCGCAAGCTCTCTAGGAAGACGTCGAATAGCTTTCCGAGTAATTTATTCATTTAAAAAACTCCCAAAATTCGATCTACTATTATTAATTTAAAATGTATTATTTATTTTTAGTACCAAAATAAAACTGGAGAACAACATTGTGGGTAGTGATAATAACTTTGTTTGTATAATTTTCATTAATTCGTAGTACAAAATGTGCCAATCTGGCAACCTCCTTGCATTGAACAAAAAATATCAATACAAAACTTTCAGTTGAAGCGTCAAAAGTAATACGACGAAATCTAAATTATAAAATTGTACGAGGCGTGCTTTCATCGGATATGGTTTCAAAACGATTATTTACGTAATATTATAAGTGCCCGACACAAAACTATCAATGTGTATTCAATAACAAAAAAGAGTTACGTTGTGTTTACGGAATTCCTTGATATGACATTAAAAAAAAAATACCTACGTGGTTGTTTCGAGTGGGTCATGATGACCAGAGAAACCTTATAGATCTTATAGGGACTATTCCGGAAATTTTAAAGTACTATTTCTAGTGAATTTGGGCCTCCCATATGGCTCTAAATGGAACCCGTCCAATGCCCTCAGCATGCTCCAAGTCAATATGTTTTTCTTTAAAACTCAACCGCCAACCGTGCAAAACTTTGTTAATGAAAGGAGCCAGACCAGTGACATTGCTCTTCTAAGTCAAGACAAAGAAAATTTGTCAGGGAAGTATCTGTAAATGACACTACCGAAGCTACGTGTAAACGTCTTCGGTCCGTCTCGTAGGTTGAGGGGAAGGGAAACTAGGGATATTTGACCTACTAGGACGTTGGGAAAGTGTCAATGGGCAACTTGCATGAATGCCCGATTAGGGGGAAAAGTATACCTGTGAATTGGCACATGCGGACAAGGATATCAACGGTAGTTGCAGCCCGATCGGTGCGTCTGGTGATTTTTAAATACATTTCGAAGTTCTTCAGGAGGGGATGGATGTTGCGAGGGAAAAATGACGTCAATGTGCAGTTTTGAAGCATTTGAGGAAACTCTAAAATGTTTTGTTTACAAATAACAAGAAAAATTAAACCCCAGAAAATGCGTCTTCCCCCCTTTTCCCAACACCATCCATTTCATTAACTGCCCTTTGACGTAATCAAACCCCCACTCAAAATGTTTAAAAATTCGCCTAAAAAAAACCTTGATTGGTTTCAATGTTTAATGTGGGCAATTGTCTTGTAGAAGAGCCCTCTTTAAGAAACACCAGTGAGTGAAAATTGTGCCAGTTCCCCATTATGTTTTTATAAAAACGGGCAAGGCAATTTTCATGATAACATGAACAGAGCACGGAGCTTTGTCGAAATTAAATTGAAAAGAAACAGGTATATGTGTAAAAAAATAAAAACAATTAGAGATTAATGGGGAGATTCGAACTTCCGCTACAATAAGAGCCTGCGACCTGCGATGCAAAATACGAATACTTAGATCCCTCCTAGTGAAACCTCTTGAATCATCAGGTTGAAAGTTACCAAACCTTGATAAAGGAAGTTTCTCCTGAACATATTTGAGTTTCTGCGTGCGTTTTCTCGCCATTTTAGAGTTTTGTGACCTAAGTCTTCAATACTTTATTCAAGGTAAGTTTGTGCTGCACGGTGGAATGACAATTCCGTCGTCAACGTTTGAACGTTCTCACAAATCATGAACACGTTCACCCTCTGAAGACCACCCAACGTTTTAGCAGGAAGGAAAAAAAGAGACTCCCGATCGAGCAACCCAACGTGCTTGAGATGTAAAATTCTGTAAAGCCGGATACACACATGCGGTAACTTGCAAAGTAACGAGCAACACATTTTTGAAATTCTCAGCTGGTTGGTTTCCAGGCAATTGCTAGAAATTGATCGAATATTTTGCAAGTTACTTGGCAAGTACCGCATGTGTGTATCCGGCTTAATTGGTGGGGTAGATCTACGCGACAAAGGAATCGCCAACTACAGCATCCGCGTGAGAGGAAAGAAAATGGTGGCGGTCTTTGTTTGTGAACGCTATCGATAGTGCTGCCGTAAACGCTTGGAAGCTTCTCAACTTGACTCAGCGCAAACCAATGTCGCAATTTGATTTTCGCTTTGTGATTGTAAATTCATAGCTCTGGTTGACAGCTGTGGGCGAAAAACCTCGAAAGATGTTCCCGAAGGTAGGAACTCGAGCACCCACCTCTGTCGGCCATCAATAGCTGCTCTTCCAGATGAAGTGTATTTGGATAATATTGGACACATAATTCAAAAAACGGACAGCAGAAGACGTCGGCTGTGCAAAAAAATGTCAAGTTTGGCTCCATCCCGATTGTTTTTCAAAATTCCACGAATAATCAATTTTTTACTAGTTTTTCTTTACAGTGCACCAAAATAAATAGTTGAATATTACTAAATATATGCTTGTTCTACGTTTTTTATTATTGTTTTACTTCATCCCTTCGTTTTTCACATAATAATGCAGAAATTTTGAGTCCTAAAAACGTTATTCCGTAATATGATTCACCCCACCCAGGGGCGTAGGTAGGAATTTGTCCTTGGGAGGGGGGGATCATATTAAAATCTTGGCACGTGGGGGGGGGAGCATTTCGCATTTTAGCCATCATTCCAGGATAGTACCTTCTTCTCGCCCAGACTTGATGCTTGATGCCCTGTAGGGCGCGATGCCATCATTCCATCCAGCCTGCACAGGGTACACCCTCGAATCTACTGCATGAACATCTTGCTGGTCCGCGTCCATCGTAGACTTGTCCGAGAACAAAATTATACTATTAATCCCTAATTCATCCAGACGTTCAAGAATTTTCTTTTCGATGAATTCTCTCCCCCGTTTTGGAATGAGTAGAGGCTTGTCCGCTAGTCTCAAGAAGTCCTCCCGGATGCAGATCGACAATACAATGCAAAACGCTCACTGTTAACCAAAGATATACAACTTTAGGTAATACATTCATTTTACATACATAAAAACATTCATTTTATTGCACTTTTGCCGGCTAGTATTTCGGGTTATGCACCCCATTCAAGGCAGCCTGGATTCCTGGCAGAGACAATTAAATCTCTCTGTCACATATGTCAACACGGGTCTCTTCTCTCCTCCGTAGCTGATAATTTCCCCTCCTCTAGTCATGAACCGAGGATGTTTAGCCTTCGGACGCTCCTAAAATAATTTATTCAGTTGTAAACTAGTCTAGTCTTTATAAGTGATAGGTGCCTATATTTTGACACGCTATGGAAATTGGTAAGTTTTAATTAGGGATTTTAGCTAATAGACTCGTAATTTATTTAAATTGGGAATTTTTAAATTTTTACTTATTATTTTTTATTTTAGACACGGGTATCCCCCATATGTAAACCCCAAAGTTGGAAGGCGTTGATAATGGTTCCGTGAGCCGAAAACTAGTTCCGCCAAATAAATAATAAAATCTGTGAAGAGGACAATCATAACTATTGATTTCCCACTGAATCACGAAAAGATACCTTTAAACCACCCTTGTTCCTGAAAGACGAGGTAAATGAGAGATGTATGCCCGTAAGTCGAAAAGGCCGTGATTTTGAGACGCCTCAAAACGTTAATGACGGGTGCGAAGTAGCGAAGAATGGCGATGGTGTCACTGTCACACAAATAACCCGCGTCTTGCCATAAATAACACTCATTTCTTCGTGGACGAAGTTAAAGCACCCTTACCTGAAGTTGATACGACACATGGTCCTATTACACCTTTGCCAAGACTGCCACTTATAAAGGCATTCATAATAACAAGACTGGCACTCACAGCCCACAATATGAAGTACTTATCCGAAAAAGACGTAACTCTAGCCCGCTTTGCGAAGTCGATTTCCGGCCCCGATTGGGGAGCCTCCCTTCCTTCAAGGCTCCTTAAAGTGGTCAAGCGGCGTTTCGCGTAACTTATTGGTTTCGGCCGAATTTCACTGCTCCAAGGCGGGTCAGCGAGGTCCACGTGCATCGAAGTTTTTCTTCGAATTCGAACTTCGTCGCCCTTCGCCTACGTCTGAAGCTGGGTTGACACACACGGTATTCGCCATATAAGATGCAAAATATTGATCATTTTCCACGCAATGCTAGAAACTCGTCAGTTTCCATGCAATGCCAGATATGGATCAATATTGTGTTCGTTTTTTGCAATTATCCAATCGGGAAGTGGATGTAATTCATAAATAAAATTCACTAATTCCTTGATTATTTAAACAACATGATACCTTTTCATTTTTTTCTTCACAATATTCACGCGTACTGAACTAAAGAAATTATTTTTTTGGAACTGGTTATATTATTTAACAATATTATACTGATAATGCAACAAAGATCTCCGAGAGAAAAATTATAAATTAGCCTCGATCATAAAAATACATCTAAAAGTTGTCGCACCTTCCCTAAAAATAAAAGCCGATCGTTTGTTTTTATTGTTCGAAATCATCCCGGATGTCGTCGCCATTCACTTGGAACGCTAACTTAAATTATTACGAAAAACAATCAAGACAAGAAGACGAATTAACAGAGGTAAGCGGACATGCACTCAATTTGAACAGTGACTTTAGTCAAGATGTGTTTAGAGGGAGGGGGAGGGGTATGTGTACGAAGCTCAAAACATGAGTGGGGTAGGGCTTAAACTACACTAAAATGCAAAGGACCGCTTACAACTTTTAAATACATTCTTACTTTGAAATTAAAAAAAAAAAAAAAAAATAGCAGTTGGAATGTTGATTTATTCGTTTCAACTGTAACAAAACCACGAAATTTGATCAGCGAGAAAAAAAAGTGCTCTTCAAATCGAGGAAACGTGTGAACCACCACCAGAATTAGATCTTTTTTTATTTTAAAAAATAAACAATAAACAATAAACATGGTGGTATGAGCTGATGATTCTTACAGTTTCGCTTTTTTTAGACGACAGCATTTTTGTTTTTGTTTTTTTGTTTTATTGAAGTTATATGCACACCCTCGAAATCGATCGGTACAGTCCATTTTTTTTTTGTAAAGGGAGAGAGACGACAAGTAATGAACGAAGAAATAACTCAGTTGTCGACTTCCATTTTTTCTTGATTCGTCCCAGTTGTCGACTCCTGTTGACCCCCCTGTTGGGCACTGCCGTTCTGTTGATGATCCTTCGATTTCTTACCATCGCCCGCCGACGTCGTCTCGGGCGGTGGTTCGACTTTGGGCTTGGGCTTGTAAATGACTCCGTTGACAGTGATCTCGAGTGTTTTCTTCTCGGCAAGAATTTGACTCGTCGTCACTGGTGGGTCTTGAGTCTTTGGACAGCTGACGAGGGCAGATCGTTTCTCTTCGAGCCATTTAAAAGTTGTCTCAACAGTGGCTTCAACTTTGGCCACGTCGTCTGCTTGAAGGTGATTGAATTTCTCGTCGCCAGCTTTGAACTGACCGATGACTTTCTGAGCGATCATGACGCACTGAGAGAGCTCTTCGAGAGCTGAGGTTCTCGTCTCGAATTCAACTTTCCTCGTTTTAACGGGCTCGCCAACGACCTTTTTTGATTATTTTTCTCATTATAATCTTCATTTAATAGGCTACAAGCACTTAGGAAACCTACCTTGAGGGCATTCAATTTATCGCTGTAAATTTGCCGGCTGCAGTCTTCGCCTTCCTCGTACAGCCAATTTTCCATTTGACTCAACTCCGCCATAAACCTAAACAGATTTACTTAATCATTAAATTTCTACTTGTGGTAATACGCAGGGACGTTAATTGAGAAGCACTAAAGGTGCGTTTACACAGAAGAGTCCCGCGACACTTAAGTCTCGACATAAATGTAAAATGTCAGATGTGAAATTTATTGGCTGTACAACGGGGTCTCGACGACGGATCCGATTTAAAAATCTCGGGTTTTTCCCGGGTTTCCAGGGTGAAAATTGACGGAGTTCCAAAATATTTTTTCTAAGGCTGGAAGAGTGGATTCCAGCACATAAGGAATCCCGTGGGATGACGGATGAGGTTAGTAGTAATAGCGTTTTCTCTGCAGGAATTTTACGAATTTTGTGTTGACATGTGACAGAGAGATTTGTTTCGGCCTGGGTGTCTTGAGAATGGGGTGCAACCCCGAAACTAGTCGGCAATATGTTCCAACATATGAATGTTTTACTCAAATAAATTAGTTAATTACCAACATTTTTGGCGAAGCTGTCCCCAACGGATAATGCTTTGTGGCCAAATAAATAGTACCAGGTGCAAAGGTTAACTCGTGAAAGTTACAAAACCGGTTGTACGGCGATTCAGGGAACTGTTTTCCACGCTGAATGCGTGTATGACACCGCAAAATTACCAAGTTTTTTGGACAAGACCTACTGGAATTGACCTTTGCCGATTCTAAAGATCATCTAGGGGGCACACACCGGATTCCAAGGGTTAGATATTCTAGTCTTATGCTTGAAGCGTCAGTGACTGATGTGACCTGTCAGTTTCCATGAATTTGAACGTTTCGATGGGGGTTTCGTCGAAAAATGGTGGTTTTGTTACTGCTTGTTTTCCTGTACACGGATTGTCAGTTTGTGGGGTAAAGTTCGTAATTTGATCGAGTTCCTAATGAAAACGCTGCAAATTTTACACATGGGTTTATTTTTCATAAATGTAGCCAGATCCGGCTTGAAATTACATGAAAATCGACACCCAACACCCCATGATCTCGAAACATTGGAAAATCCCCATTTTGGCCCATAAAAACCCGTGGAGTTATAGTCTGTCCACTTGGGGATGGCCACTCGCCCGCCCTTGAATTTAATGGAATGAGCTTTCCCTTTGCCCCTTCTCCTAAAAATAACACACCGGAAATAATTTTGGAACAAATCGTGGGCGTACAAGGAAAATCCACTAAGTCCATTTTTTCTCAAAATGAGTTTAAAACTTCATTATGACCTAAGTGGTCTCCAATAGTACGCGGATTGAAGACGTCGTGCTGAGCGAAAATGAAGTCGATAACGAAGAACTCAGCCAACAATGATGAAAATATTCATTTTCCCACTACCGAGGCTCCAGTGAATATCTAGTTTCGTAATTTCCTAATTCAGTATTCCTATTACTTTTTGACAGTTCCTAATTAAGTGATTTCAATTTAATTAATAAAAATACTTCTACAACAATATTGTCAATACTTGAATTTACATTCCGCCTAAAAAACTAAAACCCATTTATCTCAAAACTCTAATTTTGGACTTAGTGGATTTTCCTTGTACGCCCACGAAATGATCACTGTGTAGCGTCTATACCACGGGAGTGAAACTTATACGTAAGAAAACCGAGGAACGAAGTTTAGTTTGGTCGCCATTCACGGGAAGCGCTAAATGTTTTTTAAATTACATTTTAAAGATACCCCGCGGGCCTCCTCCAATAAATGTCAGTTGGGCGAATAAATTTGTGCAACTTAGCACATCCACTCCATTCACTCCAAGCTGACGCTGTCACTTTTGAGACGTGTGCGAATTCGATTATATTTTATTTTTAATTATTTTTTTCGAATATATTGTTGTTCGACAAAATGGGCCACGAAAAATGTATCGTTCCTGGATGTTCGTCGATGTATGAAGCTGGTGGCGTGATCGGTTTTTTTCGAATTCCTAAGGATGGCAGGTTCGCTGATTTTATTTTTCTAAAATTCAGACGACATCTAGACGGCAAGTTTGTGGTTTTACTAACGCGTACATTTATTTGTGTCTCTGAGAAGTCAAATTTAAAGAAATAAATGGGTATTCAAGCAAAACTTTGGTTTTTCATTTATCTATTTCTGTAAATATTCAAGGCTGGACTGGAAAATGTCCATCTCATACATTTTATTAGTGCATTTCATAATTTTTTAGGCGTTTTCCAGAAAAAAAATGGAATGATTCAATTTGAACTTGAAACATCTGGGGGGCTATTCTGTAACTCTTAACGCGTGCGTTAGCGAATTTTCTCAGCTGATAACTTTCAATTATTCACCTTGTTTATTTCGCTAACGCACGCGTTAAAGGCCTCGCCACACCGAACGCGAACTGCCGCGCGGGCTGGTCCGCTCGCTAAAAAACCATGACAACGTGGGTGAGGTATACCCCGTTACCATAGTTTTTCCGCGAGCGGACCAGCCCGCGCGGCAGTTCGTGTTCGGTGTGGCGAGGCCTTAGGAGTTACAGATAGGGTTGCCAGATTTGAAAAGCTGGAAAACCGGCCTATACATATATATACACAAGTCGTGTATTATATAAATATATACCGGGTGACCCACTGTAAATTGAACCCAGGCCCAGGCCACTCCCACGCGCGGACAAAAATTAATTGACTGTGAAAGTGTGAACCAGTATGTGTATGTTCACAAAGGCTAGGTTCAATTTGAGGAGGGCCTTATAGCGTTTTCGATTCCCCAAAAAATCTGCCTCGCGACAGTAAATTTCTACGCGTTTTCTCTTAATTAAATATGTTAATGTACAAGACGGATGGAAATGAACTGCCCAGAGCAGAATTTTACGCAAATGGACTACTCTGATTTAAGGTCACCGCACGCTGTCAAGCATACAATACAGTGACTGAACCGCTGGAACTTATAATACAAAAGGCCCTACCTAGGCTGAGAGTTAGCGCGGTGCCGGCCTGCACAAGTCACACGAAAGTCACGAAATCATCCCCGACGTCTTTAAGAAATAAAATCTTGTCGCTAAGTTCCCTTACGAATATTTAAATGAGGAAAAATTAAGAAAAAATTATTACAAAAAGAGCAAATCCGAAAACCGGCTTTACTTAAGGCCGGTCGAGGGTCCGGCCGGCATCCGGCCTCGGACTTCCAAAACCGGCCAGGCCGGTCGAAAACCGGTCATCTGGCAACCCTAGTTACAGAATAGGGGGGCTGAATACGAAAGTGAAAATTAAGGAAGACGGTAAATGGGAATTGAGAAGGGGAAGGGGTTCAGAAGTTCCCCCCGTACGTCGCATGGTCCACCGAAGGTTCGGTCGCTATTCACTTGGATCGCCACCGTCGCTCAAAGTCGGCCGTAGTAAGTCTTTTTGTTGAGTTCTTGAAGTATTTTTGGTGGGAGTGAACAAATCGTACTATCGAAATGAAGCAACATGTTCGAGAGTCCATCACCAAGTGGACAGACTTTAATTGATCAAACTGATCAGATGTTGGGACCAACTAGATCCTAAATGTAGACAACATGCGCAAGAACGAGTTTTTTTTAGCAATCCTAGGGCAACATTTGTGCCGGACGGCGTACGGACATACCAGAAATATAAATTTCGCTCCGGCAGCTGGCGGTCGGAAAGAGTGCATTTCATTTCGTATGCGCATACCCTAAGCCGTCCCAGGAGTAATAATGTTGAGACCATGATATGTTTCGTTAATGTTTGACCCTTCCTCGTACAGTTTGATGCCGGGTTTGTTTAATCTGAGCTTAATGGGAATCAAAGGCTTCTGGAACCAACTGGTGATTTGTGGTGATTTTTTTAACAGTTCAAGCCATATTACCCCCCCCCCCTCCAAGTCGACCGATTTGGCCCAAATGCAATACCAACCGAGGTCGTATGACTACTGATTTCCGGGCCAAATTTCGTTCCGATAAATTAATTTCTTCGAGAGTTATCGTGCTAAAAAGACCACACACTTACTTCCACTCCGGGGGCACCACCCCCTCCACCTTGACTTTTTCAAAAAATTAAAATGGGAATCAAAGGCTAGTCTAGCATGGAGTATACGTACCGAATATGATGCTTCTAGATTCAACTGGTGATTTGTATGGATTTTTTGACCATTTCAAGCCCTATCCCCCCCTCCTCCTTGACCGATTTGGCCCAAATGCAATACCGACCGGGGTCTTATGACTACTGATTTTTGTGGCAAAGCGATTTCCGCTAAATTAACTTCTACGAGAGTTATCGTGCTAACAAGAAAACGGCCATAAACATATATATAAACCTATGTGTGTCGCATCCACTTGGCGAAATTGCCCACTTCATGAAATGGATGTCCGTTTCACGAAGTGGCTCCACTTTCCGTAATTTCAAAAAATTCCGTCATCTGGACAAAAAAAACGTCCATTTCTTGAAAAGGAAATCGCGTTTGTCCAGTTGTCGAAATTAAGCTTTCTTACTGCAAGTGAATGCACAACGTCATTTTTTAGCGGGTTTTTGAGTGCTCAGTAAAATAACCTTTTTAAATAAAAAATATTGTTTCAGCGCCTGAGATTCCTCACTCATCCATTTCACGAAACAGATAATGTTGTTGCATCTACTTGTAGTATGGAAGCTTGATTTCAGCAACTGGACAAACACGATTTCCTTTTCAAGAAATCGACAATTTTTTTGTCCAGATGTCGTAATTTTTTGAAGTTACGGCAAGTGGAACCACTTCGTGAAATAGACATCCATTTCGTGAAATGGACAATTACTCGACATGGATACGACACACATATATATATATATAAATTCCGGAGACCACTGAATTCGTGTTCTAGAGATTCTGAAAAATGAAAAAAACATGACATGACCCATGTTTGCTACCATCACGACGAGACCATTTTCAGAATGAAATGCACTAAAACTAAATGATAGTTGATAGGGATATTGATTAATATTTTATTAAAGTCTGTCCACTTAGTGATGGACTCTCGCCCGCCCACGAATTTATAGCGTTCTCCGTTTGTACAAAATTCTGCAACGGGGCTATTCATTTCCACCCGTCTTCTCCACTAACATATGATTTAATTCAGTGAAGACGGGTGGAAATGAACTGCCAAAATGCAGAATTTTGTGCAAAATGGGGAACGCTATTAGTGAAATGAGCTTCCCCTTTAAGCGCCCCATACACTATGCGATTGCCTGCAGGCCGTCGCCTCAAGAGGCGACCGTCCGGCCAAAATCGACGGGCAACATACACTGTCAATGAACGATCTCACGTCCGATCCTAGCCGGTCCTACGGCCGCACACCTTCAGTTTTCACGGACTGCAGGTGGACTGCAGTCCATGGCCTTCAGATTAACTGAAAATGTATGGGTAACCCCGATCGACGGCCTCACGATTGCCTTCAGTTAAACTGACAGTGTATGGGGCGCTTTACACCCTTCTACTAAAAATAACGCACCGGGCAAAGTTGTATAGAACCCAAGTTCTTCCACTCATCACGATCGCTATGGTAACGGTGGTCTTTTATAAAATTTGAAATTTTGATCCCGCCAGAGCGCTCTTCTAACATTTGGTCTCAACTTTTTTTTTAATATAAAGTGTTTGCTTCACAAACTACAATACATGTGAAGCGAATAAAATTGCAGCTGGATTTTGAACACTTTCACTGATAGACTATTTTTTTAGTATTTCGATTTCTATCCATTTTCTTTATAAAACAATTAATTTAAACTTCAAATTCCGTCGTGTTTCGCATCCCGGTGTAAAACCCACCGCAGCCAGATAGATAGATGTCCGCCGTTAGTGAGTCGAAGGTATAGAGCGTTAATTTTCAAGGTAAAAGTTCAAGGTGAGTTTGAAGTTATTTTGGGGACAAAATTTGGAAAATGTATAGTACTACTGCATTTTATGTACAATTTTCTGTAGAATGGAATGAGTACTTGAAATCCGTGCAGCACAAAAAGGCGTGAAAAAACATGCCATGTACTTGAGGAAGGCTGTTTGGAAGGGGCGAGGTTTATTATCTGCGTGAAACTCGCCCTCAACGTTCGGTCTGCAGAGGAGATGGAAGAAACACCATGCTTACCTGACGCTTGGGAATGCCCGGGATCTCGCTGCACTTGACAAAACATCGTGAAACAACACAGTTTCAATAGATAAACTTGTTTTAGCTCAACGGAAATCTTCTTCAGTTTTAGTCTGTTAGAACCATTCATCCACTATTCATTACTATTATGTCGTGATTGACCCGATATTCATAGCTTTCATTTGGTTTAATTAACTATTTGTTCATCTGAGTTTTCCGAACCGCCAAATTTTGGGACCAAATGTCACGTGGAACTACTCTGGCGGGAGCAATTTTCCCTCTAGCTTTAGTGCCCACGCGTTATCAGAAGATAAATGACATGGTATCTACGAGTATACGATTTTGGCACCGGGAAATATTATAAGCCCCTTTTACACGAGCAAGTTTTTTGATCAAAAATAAGTTCAAAATGAAATTTTTACAGTTGTTACCTCCATATGATTTTGACTTTACGAACAGTTTGAACAAATTTTTAAACAAGAAAATTACTCGAGTAAAACGCGCCTTGGAACAAAACTTTTTTGAGTTGTACCACTATTCTTTCCAGTGTGCGTAATGATCACTGTGTAGCGTCTGAACGTAACCATAGTGCCCGTAGAAAAAGTTTGTTGTTGATCAGTTGTTAATTTCATTAAATACTTTTGGTGGGAGTGAACAAATCGAACTATCGAAATGAAGCAACACGTTCGAGAGTCTATGACCCGTATGCCAAGTCGTTTCTCGAATTTTCCTCAACCTCAAAGCTCCCTCCCAAACTGGAAAAATTATAAATTAACATGTGATTCTACCTTTTGCGAGGAAGGTTGGAGTCGAGGAAATTTCGAGGAACGACTTAGCATACGGGCCTATAGGTCTGTTCGCTAAGCTATACTAGGTTGCCCGAGGGTACACTCGGGCGCCCGAAAAGCGTTCGCGAGCAGACGAGTTTAGTTAGTGTAGCTAGTGTAGCGAGTGTAGGGCGTTCGCGATGAGATCAGAGCTACTCCGGGCTGCCCGAAGTCACTCCAATTTTTTGTTATAAATTGATAACTCTTATCTAACATGCACAGGAGTGAGAAAATATCACGACTGTTATGAATTTACACTAGCTGCTCTGAAAGCGTTCGTGTAATCCTAGCTGCCCTCGCCTACACCAGCTACCCCAACCTGCCCTACACTACACTGCCCTACACTTTTTCTCCGCGAACAGACCTTATCACTAAGTAGACAGACTTTAGTATTAGGTCTGTTCCAGCAATGTCTTTGGAACATGTTCAGAGCGAAGTTGCGCTATGGGACCAGCCTATATGTTATCAACTTGAATTTTATTGGATGGTCCCATGGCAACTCTACTCCGAACATGTTCCAAACACCAGGCTAGAACAGACCTATTATTATGGAAATTTATTGTTCAATGAGGAAGTTTCATGGGTCACAACTTATTCATAAATCTGTTTTTAAGGTTTAAGGGGGGGGGGGTAAGGTTTATTTATCTTAAAATAGAGTATAAATCGTGATCCTTCGTAAAATAACCCAACAGTTAATAATTACTCGATTTTTGAAGTTTTAGGTCATTTCAATCACGCCAGTTAACTATAATAATAAACAGATGAGCTATTTAGAGGCATGAAAAGGAGAGAATACAAGGGATATTACGTCGCGAAAAATGTTCGTTTTGGCGGGATTTCAAATATGCCAACTTTTGTTAAGTAATAAAAAAAATTTCTGAAGGGTTTTAAATTTTCATTTATTTATTTACGAGGAAGGATTGATTTAGTCCAGTAGATATGTACATAGTACCCGGAAAAAACTCCGAAGCTATTGGAACTTATATTGGTGGCTCGGGGATGCTGTGGGACGACTCTGTCAAGTTTTCCAACTCGAGGACCCTGTGCTAACTTTGGAAGAGCCAAAAAACCTCAAAATTTTCGAACTTTTTTCGGGTTTCCCCTCATTACTTCTAAACTAAGCGGTTTTCGACCAAAATATTCATTTTTAAAGTTTTAGAGCGTTAAATTTGCTACGATTTTGTTAAGATACGTGTTTGCACAAACCCCATATCAACCGATACACAACTGACCAAAGTTGGATGAATTTTCTCAAAATGACATAAATTTGCCTAAAACGAGAGTTCTGGCCCTCTGACTATCACATACCTTCTGTTTTATGGTAATCACTGATCAATTTAGATTATGTTGAAAGTGCTGAAACACGCGTGAGAGGGGGGTCTGCAGACAAAACGTACCTATGTTACGTACCTATATTACGTACCGGTGTTAGGTACGGTGCAATTAGACCTAAAACCCAACATCCAAAGTAAAAGTTTCATTCCAACGCCAAATTGTTCTTCACAACACATATTGATTGGTGAAAAGTCCCAACGTTTTGGGAAACGGGAATACGTGGGAGGGGGAATAAGTTGGCAAATTATGATTATTTTTATTCAGTATGTCTAAAATATTTCGAAATTTATGAGGTTTTGCGTGACACTGACTAGAGATAAAAATATTCTCCCTCAAATTGCCAACAAAAATGGATCAGAAGGTAATCTCCAAAAGTGAACGGTTCGTGAGCTACAAACGGTGCAATAGTAAACATTCTTTGCAGTATCACATTTTTCTGTTGAAAAAACTGAGGAATAGTATATTACGATACGAGAGCGAAAAATTGCTCATTTTGAACGAGTACGATTGGTTGCCGACACGAGACGAAGTCGAGTGGTGGCATAATCGTACGAGCTTCGGAATGAGCTGTTTCCGCTCGTGTATCGTACAGCATTTTCTCTACACATACCAGTGGCCAAAGATAAAAGATCAAACAAAAAAAAAAAGGTCTGCCTAATTTTAATGAATAGGATTATGTTATCTCGAACGAAATCGTTCGAAAACCTTAGCTTAACTAATATAAGAAGAAGTCTTATGGAGGAAGAAATAGTAAATTGTTCGTATTGGTGTGACCCAAAATTTCGAGTGAAACTACGTCTAAAGCCGAGTGTAATGTCACCTTCGGACGTGTTCTATCTCGATCCATTCAAGATTTATGATTTTTTAAAAATTTAAACAACCAAAACAGTGATTGATTTAAAAAATCCCAACTTTATCTGCTAATATCTCACCTGATCCAAACTTAGATGACAGTTTCAGAATCTACGGAAAATTTCCGTTAGGGTACAGGTATGTCATTGCTCAAAAGCATCATCAACTCCTAAGAATCTGGTCTTATGTAATAGATTCACAAAAACTCCATAATTTGTACGTTTTCCAAACCATTGCTGTACACAAACGGTTTTCTCCACAGGATGGCGATGCATCACAATAACGCCCCCATCTTCTAAGCTTTGTTATGGTGTATTCATATTTCATGATGCCACTGAGGTTTGTCGCGATAACATCGCATGAATTTACAAAAACGGCGTTTTCTACAGGAGAAGTGACAATTTCTCACGACGTTATCGCGAGAAACGTCAGTGGTAACATAAAATGTGAGTACACCATAACGAAGCTTAGAAGATGGAGGCGTTATTGTGATGCATCGCTAGCCTTTGGAGGAAGCCGCTTAGGTACAGCAAAGTTTTGGAAAACGTACAAATTATGGAGTTTTCGTCAATCCAAGACAAAAGGTCAGATTCTTAGGAGTTGATGATGATTTCAGGCCATGAAATGGCCTTATCCTGAAATTTTCTTTAAATAAAAATTTAAAAATGAATATTTTGGTCGAAAACCGCTTAGTTTAGAAGTTATGAAGGGAAACCAGGATAAAAGTCGAAAAATTTGAGGTTTTTTGGCTCTCCCCAAGTTAGCACAGGGTTCACGAGTTGGAAAACTTGACAGAGACCTCCCACAGCATCCCCAAACAACCAGTAAAAGTTCCAATAACTTCGGAATTTTTTCTCAGCAGACCCCTATTTTTTTGCTTTGTCCACTGGACTAATATGCCTCATCGTAAAAAAATATTTTTGGAAAATATGAAACTTCCTCATTCTCAGGTCTGTCGTCCACTGGAAGCGTTTTCGAGCGGCGGATACAACGCGCGACGACGAGAGTACAACCCAAAGTCTCAAATTGAATGTGACATCGTCCACTGCAGGCTTAGCTGCAGTGAATTCAATTTAAGTCATTTTGTATGTACGCTCGTTGTAGCGCCGCTCGAAAACGCTTCCACTGGACGACCGGCCTTATTCCTTTTACAATGAAGCAGAAAAAGCAATACAATTTTCCGGGCAATTTACAAAATTCCTGGGTTTTTCCAGACCATTGCGAATTTCTGGACTTTTCCATGGTTTCCCGTGTCGGTCGACACCCTCTACAAATTCTTGATTAATACTTTATTTTTAGGGTTTTGGCTTTTGTCTTGTTCTACTTCTTCGTTTCGAAAATAAAAAAAAGGAAACGAAGAAGTAGAAAAAAAGTCAAAAAAATTAAAAATATTAATCAAGTTGTATGGCTTAAAAACTAATAATATTAATGTACACATTCTGATAAAAATTTCGGGAAGTTAGTGTTTACACCAAGGAAATTTGTTTCCGACTCTAAATTTCAAGCAATAAGTGTCGCGGGACACTTTAGTGTAAACGCACCTTAAGGGTAGGTTTATCAATCACTGGTATCTCATGGAATGACAATTCGTCGATAACTTTGCTTTACTGTTTACAAAAAGGGCCGTAGCAACCAGACTTATCCATTCTTCATCTGAAGAATAAGTGCATTGATAAACGCACCTTAAGAAAACCATTCGATCTCACTACACAATTCGCTCATCAGGTTTTACAACAGGGCCGTAGAACACCCCGTAAATTAAATGAAAATCGGTTCGCGAGAAAGAAACTACAAAATGAACCTCTGGTGTCAATCGGTGCTGGACTAGGGCTTGGCGGTCCATGGCCCACCCAACTACCATGATACCATGAAGACAAGAAGGGAAGGCTTGAATGAGTAATTCTGACAAATCCCTCCTGACAAATTGGTGGTCCACTGACCATGAATACGCTGAATACGTAAACAAGCCTATAATAGACCGCGGATTCGTCCGGGCATCTTTAACGAAAGATTTCGCCCTCTCCTCACAAAGAAAATCAAGGAGAATCATCCTAAAAATAAGCTTGCGTTTCCCAAAAGGATAATTTGACGCAATGAAAAAAAAAAAAAAAAAAAAGAGAGAGAGAAAAAAAAAAACTTACTTGTCTCGATTGCCAGGTAGAATGAACGGTCCGAGATCGTCGTCGTCCCCCACTCGACTCCTCATGTCATAAACATACTCTTCCAGGGCGTTTCTCGCGTCGGCTCTCTCTTTCTCCTGCTTGTCACTAGCGATCATCTTACACTGACAAATACCAAAAAATAAGAAAAGGCCGCGGGGAAATGCAACACACGCGGTTCAACTTACTTCTTGTTCATGATATTCGTTAATCATGTCTGTGGTGATGCCGTGGGTGTAACTCTCGACGGGCAAATCGATTGATTTTGTGATCTGTTTTTTCTTCTTCGTTTCTTTTTTGTCTTTATCCGTTTTATCTTGATCGTCCTTGAAAAAAATATATAAGGGTCGGAAAGGGGATTAAATTAATCTTCCTCCGAGATTTCTTCATCATTAGACGTACCATATCGACTTCTCCATTTTCTTCGCCTTGATGCTGCTGTTGGTCTTCAGCCTGTTGCTGCTGCACCGCGGTATCATTAGCCACCTCCATAGACGCCTCATCTTCCGCCGTCGACTCTTTTTTTTCAACTAACGACGCGTTCACAATTGACAGTATGCCGTTCAAGTTAATTCGTACTTTAACCTTAATTTTAGAGGACTCTCCCTCGGGGGTTGGCTTCACGTCTTTGACGATGAAATGACCTGTAAAAGTGCGTGGAGCATGAAAACAGTTAGCATGGGTTGAGCGGGTGTAATGGGGGGGGGGGCGTACCAATAGTTTTATCGGGGTACGGAACTTCGCCACTATAATATGCTTTGATCTCAAAATTCTCTTTCCTGTAAAATGTTAGTAATTTACTAAAAGGCGCCGGATGAAACTGCGGGAACACCTCCAATTCTCTGTAAAAAGTGTGGTTTAAAGAGGCGCTCACTGGCCGTTTAGCACCGAAATGAAGGTACCCGTCTTCTTTCGTCGAAGCATCCCAAACCAGCTTAATCGGATAATTCTGTATATCTGTAACGCTGAAATCCCTGACTCGAACAGCAGGCGAGAGAATGGCGCACTGAAGCGCGCAACCTCGAGCCACGGCTTCGTCTTGATTGAGTGTCGTGCTTGGGACTTTCTTGAAAACCGATTCTATCAGTTGTTTAATAGCAGGAATTCGAGTCGATCCGCCAACTACTTCTACGCTATGAATGTCGTCTAGTCGCAGTTCTGAAAAATAAGAAAACAATTTAATAACGGAATTGCTCAAATTTTGATTACGCCATCAATTTCTTAGCTAACTCACTTGAATCTTCCAGACACTTCCTAAGGGTTAACTCAACCCTTTGAAACAGATGCGCGCACAGCCCTTCCATGTCCGTCCTGAAAAAATTATACAAAAACAAAATTGAACACGATTTGGAGGGTGAGATGGAATAAAATCCAACCAACCTTTTCATTTCACCGTGAACGTCCTTCTCTTCCATGAAACATTCTATATTCATAGGAAGTTTCGTGGCGTTCGCAGACATTTGTTTTTTTAATTTTTCAACCTCGGTCAAAAGCCTCAGATAAGCTCTGGGGTTATTCTTAGGATTGATGTTGTACTTAGATTGGAACTCTTTCGAAAAATGCTCGGCCAGTATCATGTCGATGTCACGGCCACCAATATGGGGATCAGACGCCGAAGCCAACATCTGTTGAGGGAATTTATAAATTCTTGTAGTAACAATAATAATAATGATAAATTTAATAATTTGATATTGCTAGTAAGATCTCTTAAACCACAAGGGTTAGTAGGAAATGCATGCATAAAATAAAGCTGTAACCTTAGAAGCCTACAGCTTTATGCATGCATTAATAAAATAATAATAGAGATCACTAGGGCTCGGATTAACATGCACGAAAAAACCTCGAAATATGTTTTTAAAACATTGAAATATGCTCCAAAACTACGATATATGCCGATATGTATGCTAGAAAGTCGTTTGAAGAGGGTGGTTCTTACTCCCTAAACCTTGTCTGAAGATGGTCTAGTCGACCGGAACCATGGCCACAAATTTATAAAGACAATTTAAACATGGAGAGATTACCTTTTTTCACCAAGAAGCTAAAGGGGGGTTTCAGACGGGTTTCCTCGACCCCTTCCCTGCCAGCCATCGCCAACTTCACCCCATATTTTGGCTCAATTTCTGCACCGATCTTCGATTTCAAAGTCTCATTTTAATCTTCAGGAAGTTCTACAGTGACGTTAGACCTTGCTTTTCCTAATTTCATCCCTAAAATGACCCTAAAACACACTCAAACTCCTAAGTGTTTTTGGGTTATTTTAGGGATGAAATTTGAAAAAGTAAGATCCAACGTCACTGTAGAACTACCAGAAGATTAAAATGTGACTTTGAAATCAGAGAATGGTGCAGAAATGGAGCCAAAATTTAGGGGCGAAGTTTAGGCGTTCCTGACTGGGAAGGGGTCGAGGAAACCCGACTGAAACCCCGCCTTAAGTCATCCAAACTCCCCTACCTCGCCTCGCATCAATACAATGGGACAAAGAGACGTTCCAAGAAAAAGGAATGGCTTAAATCAAGAGAGAAACGTTGTGAGGGCCACCCATAAAAATGCTGACGCGGAATTACTGACTAGGGCGAGGGTATGCCCTAACTACACTACATAGGACACCCCCCCCCCCCGGACGAATCCGGCGTTGACTCGTGACGTAATAACTATTTTCGGGTGCGAAACTTTGGGGGAACCTCACTGGAAGACTGGTCGATACGAATTCCAAGAAAAAAAATCGGACAAGAAGAAAAACCAACAATAAATGCACCTAATATGCCTTTATCGTAAAAAAACACCTGTAATATGCTTTAATATGTCAGATAAGTATAGTGAGATAAATTTTAATTCTGTTGGTCCCATTGACTTAAAAATACCACCAAACGGCTCCTTTGAACGAGTACTATTCAAGAGTAAAATATGCTCGAATCCGAGCCCTAGAGATCACTGATGATGATGTATAAACTTCGAAACCTGTCTGAATAAACGTAAAGTCGTGGAGAGACTTCTTGTTTTTTCGATATTTTAATAAAATTACTGTTTCGAGGGCCTTAGGCCGGTCGTCCACTGGAAGCGTTTTCGAGCGGTGCTACAACGAGCGTACATCCAATAAGGTTTAAATTGAATTCACTGCAGCTAAGCCTGCAGTGGACGATGTCACATTCAATTTGAGTCTTTGGGATGTACGCAAATGGTACTTTTGGCCCCCTTTCTATCTCTGCTACCGGTCAGGGGGGGGGGATTGCGTGGAAATCTGGAAAAGCAAGATCCAACGTCACTGTACGACTTCCCGAAGATTAAAATTAGACGTTGAAATCGAATATTGATGCAGAAATGGAGCCAAAATTTATGTGCGAAGTTTAGGCGAGGGCTGACTGGGAAGGGGTCGAGGAAACCCGCCTGAACCCCCCCCTTAAGGGGGAGTTGTACATGTGTTTCCTCGACCCCCCTTTTTTCAGATTTCATCCCAGAAGTTATTTTAAATTCGTCTTGAACTTTTACCTTGTAATTTCACGGTTTTTTCGACTTATTTGAAAAAAGGAAAAGTACTGCATTTATGCGGAATTTCCTGAAGATTGAAACGAGTCCTAAAAAACCAGGATTGGTGCAGAAATAAGGCGAGAAAATGTATGCCGGGTAGTAGACGAGGGGTTTGGGGGGGGGTCGAGGAATCACCCGTTCAACTCCCCCTTAAGGGGGAGTTGTAAATGTGTTTCCTCGACCTCCCTCCGATCATACCCCGCCTACTCCGCGTTACGTAAATTACCGCCGTATTTCTGCATCAATCCTGGACTTCAAGGGCTCATTTAAATCTTCAGGAAATTCAGCGCAACCGTACGATCTTCTTTCTTCATATTTCATCCCTAAAATAAGTGTAAAACGCACATAAACTTGTACGTTGAAAATGCACACTCTTTCGACGACTTAATTAGGAAAGCAAGATCGTACGGTTGTGCGGAATTTCCTGAAGATTTAAATAAGCCCTTGAAGTCCAGGATTGGTGCAGAAATACGGCGGTAATTTACGTAACGCGGGGTAGAAGAGGTATGATAGTAGGGGGGTCGAGGAAACACATGTACAACTCCCCCTTAAGGCTACTTAAGAGAGTAATAAACGTGAGAGAAACGCTCTGAAATAGATCGAAATTATCTTGTAAAAACTAGAGCATACCTTAAGTTTTCCTTTATTAAAAGCGCAGGCCGACACTTGCAAAGACGAGTGACCGCAGTCGACAAAAATTACGTTCCTCGGCTTCTCATCGGGATTCGGAAGGTCCTGTTTGTAGATACCATAGGTGAGTGCGGTGGCAGTCGTTTCATTCATGAGGCGAAGAACGTTCAACCCGGCGATTTGAGCGGCGTCGAGCACCGCTCGACGTTCGGCGTTGGTGAAATAGGATGGGACTGAAATGACACAGTCATTAACTGTGGTTTTGAGAGCCACTTCCGACGTGTCTTTCAGTTTAGTGAAAAGCATTGCCGCGATCTGTTCGGGGGTGAACGTGTGGTCGTCATCCATGTAGCGAACCTATAAAGAGCATGATTTCAGTTTTCGTCCAAGGGGAAAGTGTTAATTAAAAAGTTTGACTCACTTTTAATGCGATTCCATTACCGTTGTGCTTTTGCTGGCAATTATATGTTAAGTGCTGGATTTCAGCCTGTGCATGAGGATCGTTCCACGTTCGCCCTAGAAGCCTCTTGAATCCATAAATCGTGTTTTTCATATTGGTGACTAATTGATTTTTGGCGGCCACCCCTAAAATTCGATTTCGACCGCTAAATGCCACACATGACCTGTTAAAAAAGAGTAAAGAAGGTGATGAGTCACAGCGTCTCGGTGTAAGCCATTTATGGTATGCGCTAGACAACCTTCAACCCTGTAAGCAACGTGGGATGAGGAAAAAAACAACATAACTTTCTCTTCAAATAAAATGAAGAATCGAGCTGTTCAATTAGAAAAATAGGCCGGACTATGATAAGACTGAGGGGCTAGGGGAGTGATTTTCTTTAAAAAATATTCCGTGATCCAACCACGAGGGTCAAGGATACCGGCGAATCATACTCAAGAGGGACAGATTGGTCCTGAAAATTAATGAAAATTGCCATAACTTACGGCGTTGCTCGAAGGCTGTAATCATTAGCGATGGTCTCAATGCCGCCCGCCCGGGCGACCGCAACATAGCACGACTCGTTGCCGAAGTCAATTCCGATAACTGACATAGCAGCCATTTCTCGTTAAACGAGTAGAAGTCCTAAAATGATACAAAGCACGTGATTCAAGTGGAAAGAGAAAAACCGAGTCTCAGAAAAGAAGAACAACACTAACAAACAAAAAAGTCGAACGCAAAACAGAGGAACAAAATACAGCAAAATGCGCGAATTAAATTTGTTAGTCCACCCTTTGATTCGCTTCTAGACTGAACTAAAGTGAACCACTCACGAGGGTTCCGAGGCGAGCGCAGCGAATCAGCGGAAAGTTCTAGAACGTGCGGGAAACCAATGGGGACGTTACATCAATACGTCGTTGTGCAGATGGCGGGTGTGAGGGTGGAAACAGCCGGCACATTCAAAAATTTGTCCCCGTCAACATCAATTCCATTAAGAAAAGCCAGGAAAGGATTTGAACTTTTCGTTGCTGTTTGTTTGTTTTTTTTAATTCTACGAACAAATTAGTACAACTTACTTTTGCTCAAAAGAGCGTCCCGCTTGAACTACTGAACGCTCTTGAATAACAAGGAAAATGCTTCATATGAATTATTTCAAAGATACACATGGATCTGCAAAATTGTTGAGTTATTTCTACATGTGAGCAAAAATGAGCGGGGCAATGATTTAAGAAGGAAAAAAGTGAAAAAAGCCCAATAACAAATATCAATGCCAATGATTTGCCTAGTTAAAATAACGAATATCCTTGCCCTCATCCTGGTACTTGAATTCTGCAACTCAACACAAGGTAAATGTAATTATTTTCTGTTCTTTTTACAATTAAACGAATCTTACATTTTAAGGACCACCATATAACTCTTGGAATCAGAGATTTAGGCCCAGTTAAAATTCTCCAAAGTAAAAATCAAATAAGTTTTTGTTGGAAAAAAATCATCTGTTTCCACGCCCACTTAAGGAAATTTAAGTTTAAGAAATGTCCATGAATACGGGTCCTAAAGCCCTGTCTGTTGTGGGAAATAATTTTGTGTCATGTACAAAACAATACGAGCCATACCATAATTACCATAAGATGAAGCTACAGTGTCTCGCAAAAGTATTCGTAAATTGTTATTTCCCCTCCAAAATAAGATTTCATTAATATCCGTTTCCCTTATTTTATCCAAGTGATAATTAAAGGAGTATAGAACAAATACCACTCGATACAACCAAAGAATACGTTAAGGCCATGGAATCAATCCAAGAAAATTTTAGAATATACGAAAATGAAAGCAGCAAAAGTATTCGTAATTTTCATTCGTACAAAGAAAGTAGGGGAACTAGTACTTCTTCGCATATCCTTTTCTCGCCAAGACTTCCTTTAGGCGATCAGCCATCGATTTGACGTACGATCGGACGTAATTTTATCCCATTCTGTGGAAAGTACCTGCCTCAAATGATTAACATTTCGAACCTCATGTTCCCGTACTCTTGCCTCCAAGAAAGCCCATAAATTTTCGATAGGGTTCAAGTCCGGGGATTGTGGAGGTGTCTGAAGAACCTTTGGACAATTATAGAGAAGCCATTCGCGTGTTAGGTACGCTGTACATGCTTCGGGTCGTTGTCCTCGTCAATGTATTTGAATTTGTCCATTATTCCGTCGATGAAAACCAGTTTTCCCACACCAGCTGACGACAAACACTCCCATACCATCACTGAGCCGCCGCCGTGTTTCACAGTCCCGTCTGTATTCTTCGGTTCCAGCTCTGTGTCCCGTTTTCTCCATACACGAACCAAACCATCCGACCCCTTCGCAGAAAACAACGTCCTTCCAGAAGTCAGGGTCCTTCTTTAAGAAGTCTTTCGAAAATTCTATTCTTTTTTTTCTGTTCACGGGACTAATGAATGGTTTTTTCCTCGCCCTTCTGCTATTGAACCCATCCTTTTTTATATATCGGCTGATGGTGTCGGCAATAACCTTCTTCCCTGTCGTACTTTCGAGCTGCACAGCGATGCTTACGGCACTACTGCGAGGATCAACCTTAATTTTCCTTAAAAATTTTCGCTCGTCACGAGAGTCTATAGCAGAGTGGGTCTCCCGGTTTTTGGCGCATCCTCCAAAGTATCTGAATTCTTAAATCGACGTACTGAGCGGTGGAAATCGGTAGGCCACACTGCTCACTAATTTCCCTCAGCGTATGCCCTTTTTCCCGTAAAAATACAATTCGAAGACGCTTCTCTATGGATGTATTTTTTTTACGCCCCATTTTCTTAAAACTTTATTTTTCTTGCTAAGCACATGGAGCAAGAGTGGAGGCTAGATATGATTATTCGAATCGCCCGGAAAATTGAAGCTGAAGCATCCATTTTACAAGGGCGTGTGATGACGGCTCTTGCAGTTACGAAAACTTTTGCTTGCTACATTTATCCAAAAATGAAATGTAATACTTGATACTCTATTGGTCTCAAGTTCCTAACTGACAATTTGGCCCCAGTATCCCAGACCACCATTCCAACCAATCAGAAGAGTTGGAGTTGAAAAATTGCATTCCCTATTTCTCCAAGCGACGGTATTTCATGAAAAATGCAAATTTACGAATACTTTTGCGAGACACTGTATTCTAATTCCTCGATATGGTGTCGTGTAAAAAAGGTGCATTATTAAAAACTTACTCGCTTCAGTTCTTCAAGTAAAGCTGTTTTTCGTTATGGAAGAGAGAAATTGGAGATTGAAAACGCCAAAATTGCAACATTGGCTTTTCTGTCGTTCCTATTCCACCTCATTAGTTAGTCGAATTAAGTGAACCAGCGAAACTAATTTTAGTAATAGCTCACGAAATTTGAGTTTTGATCAGGCAAATATCCACAAACTTGGGGTTTAAGGGACCAAGTCCCTGAAATTGGGTTTCATAGGAGCCCAGTCCAAAATTGGATTTTGAATGAGCGGAAGTCCACAAAAATGGTATACAGGGTGTTTCAGGAGGAATGATCAGGACTTAACCATTCGTAGTACTAACGAGGACGAACCAAAATCACCATATGAACACAGGGTCGCAAACGCTTCATTTCCGAGTTACAGGTATTTTTGTTATTTTCCGGCCAAACGCGTTCTTTTCGTCAATAATCATTTCTAGCGTCGTAGCCATCGTAACAGAGCAATACCGATTACATTTCTGAAAAGAGCACAAATTATGGGTTTAAGAAACACTGTTTCAACTAATCGAACTAATATTTAAGGCCCATTTTCACCAACAACATTGATCTCGTTTAAAGTTGATCGTGATTAGTTGCCAATAACGACCCATATGAATTCTGATATAAGTTTTTACATTGTAATCGTGATTAGTCGTTGATCGTGGTTTAAGAAGTTGGTGAAATCGGGCCTAAGTATTATATTTTATTTCTTGAAAAAGCGAAAAGTGAAAATTTGATTTTACCGTTTCCTTCAACGACGAATCTTCCGAAGTCTTCGGTGGTAAAGGTACGGGTAAATTAATTTAAAAACATGCCAGTGTTGTAAGCTACAAAATGGCTCTTAACATTTTAAAATCGACGCATGTTTGACTGAGATAACACAGCGAACGTTCAAAAATTCCTGATCAGATCGTCAAATTGAGCCACATTTCACTAAGCATACAAAATTGAAAACAGCGCCAATCTTTGAATGTGCACACAGAAATAATTTCATGAAACGAATGTTTTATGCCGAATAATTAATTTATTCTCTCCTCCCTGCCCATCACTACATCTCAACAATAACAAATATCTTCCCGAAATGACAGAGAAGTGTAATTTACCCATCATAATACATCATGTTATTTTGTCAAATTATTACTCCCTCCCATCCCTCCTTCTCACTTACCCATCAGCAATATCCAAAATCTCACCAAAATGATCTAAAAGTTGTACTTTTGTTGATGGGTAGGTGATGCCGATGGTGGGCTGGAATGGGAGGAGAAGGGGGAGTCATTTTCAAGCTAAATAACATTACAGCGTATCACAAAAGTATTTATGATTGCATGTTCAAAGATTGACGCGGAAACAACTGTTTTTAGTTTTGTTTGTGGTAGGTGTAATATGGTTTAATTTGAAGATCTGATCAGGAATTTCTGAACGTTCGCTGTGGTATCTCAGTCAAAAATGCGTCGATTTTAAAATTTAAAGAGCCATTTCGTAGCTTACAACACTGGCATGTTTTTACAATAAGTTACCCGTACCGAAGACTTCGGAAGATTCGTCGTTGAAGGAAACGGTAAAAATCAAATTTGCACTTTTTCGCTTTTTCAAGAAATAAAATAAAATACTTGAAGATTAGTTCGGTTAGTTAAAACAGTGTTTCTTAAACCCAAAATTTGCGCTCTTTTCAAAAATGTAATCGGTATTGTTCTGTTACGAATGGCTAGAACGCTAGAAATGATTATTGACGAAAAGAACGCGTTTGGCCGAAAAACGACAAAAATACCTGTAACTCGGAAATGAAGCGTTTGCGACCCCATGTTCATATGGTGATTTTGGTTCGTCCTCGTTGGTACTACGACTGGTTAGAGTCTTGATCATTCCTCCTGAAACACCCTGCATAAAAGATCAAAACTCACGAAAATTGGTTTTTGAAAGAACAAAACTTAAGAAGTGTAGTTTTTAAAAGCGTGAAAATTCACGAAATTGGGGTAGGAATCCATGATACTTGGTTTTCTAGGTTAGTACAGAAAATAAAGGTTAAAAAAGGCAGAATAGCGTCAAAATTCGGCCCAACTTCTAATGAGGCCTAAAAAATTCCTTTTGATGCATACTTCCAGAATTCCAAAAGTCCGCAACGATACGGGATAGCAAACATCCTTTTAAGGGAGGGTAGACGTTGGCCAACTCATCGCTACAAGGGGTGAAGAAATTTGCTCGAACGGGGTGTCTAATCCTATGTAGTTTTGTGTGGCGAGTAGATAGAAATCAACCACAAGTCCGTGCGACGATTAGGTTTTGAGTTACGACGTAAATTGTACCAAAAAACTTGGTTTTTGGCTTAAATAATACCTACCAAAAAATCCTCAGTCCAAAGTTTAGCAATGCAGTTAAGGGGGAGTTCCACGGGTGATTCCTCGACCCCTCTGCAATCAGCCCTCGCCTACTTCTCGGCATAAATTTTCTCGCCTTATTTCTGCACCAATCCTGGTTTTTAAGGACTCGCTTTAATCTTCAGGAAATTCCGCATATGCAGTAGCTTTCCTTTTTTCAAATTTCATCCCAGAAGTTATTTTAAATTCGCCTTGAACTTTTACCTTGTAATTTCACGGTTCTTTTTTCGACTTATTTGAAAAAAGGAAAACTACTGCGTATGCGGAATTTCCTGAAGATTAAAACGAGTCCTTAAAAAACAGGATTGGTGCAGAAATAAGGCCAGAAAATGAATGCCGAGTAGAAGACGAGGAGTGATTAGAGGGGGGTCGAGGAATCATCACTGCAGTTCCCCCTTAACGTAGATAGGATTTCTCAAGTAGTTTTTGGCGCAGAATCGAATGCATGATGGCTCGTTTCTCAGCGATCAATGTTCTTTGAGTTACTAACGAAAATACCTGAAAAAACGAGTTTTTCCCGATACTTTGATGTGCTATGAAAATGTGTATAAAGATTTTGGGCATGACTAACCATGTTCTCTGATCTTACGTAGTTTTTTGTGCTGAATCGAATGAGCGTTCGTCAGGAACGCTGGGGTCAATAATTTCTGAGATACGCCCACAAATATAAGAACAAATCCTTTAAAAATACTGGAGATGTTTGTCCGTAACTCAAAAAGTATTGATACTAGCGATCCCGACCACAGCTCATTCAATTCAGCACAAAAAACTGCGTATGATGAGAGAAAATGGTCAGTCTTGCGTTAATCACGATACAAATGTTTTAGGGCACACTTACTTAGAGACAAAATAGTGTTTTTTCGAGTATTTTCATTCATAACAAAAATAACATTGATCTCATAAATTCGAGCTAACGTGCATTTGATTCGGCACCAAAAACAACTTAAGAAGCGGCATATGAAACGACTTCATCACTAAGGACCGTATGCTAAGTCGTTCCTAGAAATTTCCTCGACTCCAACCTTCCTCGCAAACTGTAGAATCACATGTTATTTTATAATTTTTCCAGTTTGTGAGGGAGGTTTGAGGTGGAGGAAAATTCGAGAAACGACTTGGCATACGGGCCTAAAACTCGACAAGTTTCTAATGGACCACGAGGGCCCCAATTTCCAGATGGTTCTAGGAACATGTGTTTAGAAAGTTAACTGAATTTACCACTTCTTTCGGTCCATAAGAAACTTGTCGATCTACAGGGTGTTAACGTTAAGGTCGCACCACCGGCCAGGGTTCGATTCTGCAACTCATTTGCGGCAAAGGTTGTCCTCTGCAAAAAAAAATTTCACCCAGCACGAAGTCCGACTTTTTTCACTTTTAAGATTTTTTTCGTGTTATAGACATTGCGTTACTAAAACGACTGTAACTCGCTTATTTCTGGCCGAAAATCAAATCTGAATACACCGTTGGAAAGAGCGTTAAATTAAAGAGAGTGAAAAATATTATTTTAATTGTAGGATTCAGGGGACGAAAAATGAGCCCGAGTAGTAAATTGTGGGAAATTACGAAAATTTGCAGAATTTTCAAACGTTTTCAACTCCGACTGAATCTGTCAGTTCATCGTACACTGCAATCTTAAAAGTTGGTGTAGAACCTCAGCTTTCTTTAGGTCTAGTCATTTTTTAAATTAAAAAATCGAATAGGTGAGAAAACCGCGTCTGATTGAAAAAATAGGTGTTTTTTTTCATCTTACTCAATTATTTAATGACTGTCAAATCTTCACAGTTTGGCGGTGGGGGGGGGGGGTTACTTGTTTTTTCTCGCTGAATCGAGTGGCAGTTGGCGCGCTTATCACGCTAGCGCTGAATCGGGTGGTGCATATGTGGCTCATATTAAAACACATTCAAGTTATAAGTGATTTGGGGTTATTTTAGGGATAAAATTTGAAAAAGCAAGATCTAACGTCACTGTAGAACTTCCTGAAGATTAAAATGAGACGTTGAAATCGAATATTGACGCAGAAATGGAGCTAAAATTTATGTACGAAGTTTAGGCGAGGGGTGACTGGGAAGGGGTCGAGGAAACCCGCCTGAAACCCCCCCTTAAAGGGAGAGTTGTACATGTGTTTCCTCGACCCCCCTCCAATCATACCTCGCCAACTCCGCGTTACGGAAATTACCGCCGTATTTCTGCACCAATCGTGGACTTCAAGGGCTCATTTAAATCTTCAGGAAATTCCGCACAAGCGTACGATCTTGCTTTCCTAAATAAGTCATCGAAAGAGTGTGAATTTTCAAGGTAAAAGTTTGTGTGCGTTTTACAGTTATTTTAGGGATGAAATATGTACATTTTTCGTACAAATTCTTGGGACTAGGGGCTGATTTTTATCGACTCAGCACACACAACTACATAAGATCAGTCACCTCGTATGGGCAATTTTTTTCATCCCTTGTAGGGTTGAGTTGGCCAAAGTCTATCCGCCCTGAAAAATAGGTTCACCACCCCGTATCGTTGCGGACTCTTCGAATCCTCAAAGTATACATCAAAAGGAATTTTTTAAGCCACATTCGAAATTGGGACGAATTTTGCCGCTATTCTGGCTTTATTTCCTGTACTAGTGCCAAATTTGAAACATTTGGTTATAGTCCAGTCAAATTATCCGAAAAAATCGGCTTACCTTGCACAAGGTCCTGCATCATTTTTATTTTTTTTTATCTTGTATATAGGTAAGGAGTGTTCGAGAAAAAAAATGTAAATCCTAAAACGCTCGGTACAACTTTTGGCAGCCCGAAAACCACTTTTTTTTAGTTTTTTCTAAATATCGCTAAAACCATTAGCTTTAGAGGAAATTATCTCGCACAACACAGATAGGGCATTAAATTTCCTACATCTTTTGTATTCAAAGTATTTTTCTACGACCACTATGGAGGGCGCTACAGCCTCTCGGACAATTTTTCCTGTAATGGTTGAAAGTTTCAAAATCGCCCGTTTCCGACCAAAATATGTTCGGCGAGCTTCATTTTTTGCCGTCAACATTCATCCCTCCGCCACTACCAACGTTTCAAGCCCCCTCCCCCCCTACTTGTATGACAATTTCAAAATCACATTTTTTCGGCCAAGCTGAAACCTTGGTAAGTCGGGCCCTCGACGTTGTCACAACTCGAGATACGAGTCGAGGGTTTGTGATGACGCTTGCTTGCAAGCGTTCGCCAAAACTGATGTCGAACAGTTGAAAGAAGAGCTTTTGACAAGAGTCTTCAGTGGCTTTTCATGCAAGATGGAAAAATAAATTGTCGGATGGCGGAGTTCGTGAGTTAGGGAGGGGGATCTATTGATTGAGAATTTATTAGTATTTGCGTACGTTAACGTTGTATATGTCCACAGCTGTACTCACACGCTCAACGCCTTGAGCCGCCTCTTGAAGCTTTAAGAATTTCCAGTGGATTCTGTTGGAAATTCCTAAGCTTCATTTAATTAACTTTCTCAGTTCTGCCACCCACTTTACATTCCCACTCCCATCCCTTCAGCGATCGATCATCGTGTATCATTTTTATGCAAGTCACTGAAGACTCTAGCCAAAAGCTCTTCTTTCTGACACCGATTTCGGCGAACACTTGCAAGCAAGCGTCATGGTAAACCCTCGACTCGTGTGTCGTTGATATCCTTGTCCGCATTTGCCAATTTTCCGGTATACTTTTCTCCCAAATGGGGCATTCATGCAAGTTCCCCATTGTCTGTTTTGACGGTCGAATCTTCTGGTTTGTGTAAGGTAACTGTACAACCGACTGAGCCCATCCGGCATTTTGGGGTAGATAAAGTTGATATTTCGTGGGTCGGAGGGATGTATGGAAGTGGAAGGACTATGGAGAGTCCCATGGCTTTTGTGTCGAGCCCAACATATTCTCTAGAAGTTATACCTCAACTAAATTCTGTTGGTCGAAAGGCAGCCGCTAAGCAAGCGAGTCAGCTGGGTTTCCTAGGAAGTTATTTGTAAACAAGAAATTTATGATAATTTTATCTATCCCAATATGGCCGTGAGCTCGCCTGGTAGTATAGGTTCTCTAGTTTGTGGAGTGAGTGAAGCTAATCCCTTCAGGTTGAACGTGAAATATGTTGGGATAATTTTGACGGAAAAATGAGCACAGACGTCCTCGGGCGCTCTAAAAAGTGGGACATGTCCGGGGAAAGTAGGACGTCTGGTCACCCTAAACTGAGCAGAAGCAAAAACTCTCGCTGAGATAAAACTAGTAGGCCCGTGTTCATAGTCGCTACTTAAGTTAAAATTCTCCTAAGTAAAAATCAAATCAGTTGTTGTTGGAAAAATAATCATCTGTTTAGACGTCCACTTAGGGAATGATAAGTTTAAGAAATGTCTATGAATACGGGCCGTATAGCTTGACAAGTTTCTAATGGACCTATTCTCTAACAACAAGCAATATTTTTTTCGCCTGCCATGTGTCTATTTCATTCATTTGTTTGAAGAAAATGAATGAAATAAACATATGACTTCGAAAAAGCTATTGCTTCGGAGTTAGAGAATAGGCCCCCTGAGGGCCCACATTTCTAGGAACATGTGTTAAGAAAGTTAAGTGAATTACCACTTCTTTCGGTCCATAAGAAACTTGTCGATCTATAGCAAGCCACTGGTATCACCGAGTTTAGCAAATTACAATAAATACCAAAAGGTTTCGCTTCGATATTTCAAGCTTACGGAGTAGCACACTATAGTCGGGTCGGTGAAAGAATGTGCATGAAATCACCCTCTCTCCTTTCCCTAAACCCATATGACTTACCGCTACCACACCATCACCTGAGAGGAGCCTCTCCTATTTTATCGGTAAAACTCTCTGTTATTGGTTGCAGTAGTTTGATAATAAGAGGAGAAATAGAGAACCACGTTAAGAGAGGGAAAAAGCGGGCTTATGGCCTCCCTCCACTCATGCACATTCTTTCGCCGATCCGACTATAGCAGTAGCGCGCTATTAGTAGCCAAATGTAAACGAGGGAACGAGGCTTTTGGGTCGAAAAATAAGATGCCAGGACTAAATTTTCTGCTTCTCACCAGTAGAGAGAGTGTAATGCTATTTTGTAGGGTCACAATATTTCTAGGCCTAAGTGGCCCCAGACAATACGATGAGCTGGCGGCACTAGGGCCTTCTGAGGAAGTTTGACGGTCCGAATCAGGCATCACGGTCTCCAAGTCGGACTCAGTTCAGGCCTGGGGAAGCCACCCATGAGGGCGGGGTGGTTCACCATCGTCCCAAAAGATCAGGTGGGGGTCACTCGGTGCTTCCGGTGCCAACGATTTGGGCACCCGGCCAAGACCGGTCGCCGGGAGACAAATTGCAGGGCCACGCCGGTGTGCGGATGGTGCGCCGAAGAAGGCCATGAGTTCCGGGACTGCCCGAGGAGGTCCGAGCCGGCCCGATGCATAAACTGCGAAAGAGCGGGTCGCCGGACCACCCATGACGCGGGTTCTCCGGGGTGCCCCGCACTCCTGGCAGCCATCAAGGCGGTGATGGGGCACACCGATTACGGTGCCTCATGTCCGCCAGGGGGCCCCCCCTTGCCACCATCGGTGAGAGCGGGAGGTGACGCTGGTGCGGTGGGGGCCGAGGAGGCCACCCAGAAGGGCGCTGTGCCCGTGGTCACCACTGCAGGGGACGGAGGGGGTGGTCGACCTGGCACAGGACCAATGGAGATGGAGGAGACGGAGAGGGCGCCCCCTTGCCGACCGATGACCCTTAGGGTCGGTCAGCAAAATGTGGGGCACAGTCGCCTCGCGCACGATGAGCTCAGGGTGGTGGCGGGGGAGAGGGGACTAGCCATTCTCCTCCTTCAGGAGCCTCATTGGGCGCGGGGGCGGCTGTCGTCCTTCGGAGCGGGCGCCCGAACCGTCTCGGGGGGGTTTCGAGAGGGGCTCGGGCCGTTAGCCTCGGTGGTCGTCCTAGATGGGCGACTTACCGTGTGCGCGGTCGTCTCCCGACCGACCCGCTGGGTGGCAGCGGTGATTGTTACGGTGGGGGGTCAGCAGCTTGGACTAATATCCTGCTACTGGCCCCCCTTCCTGGTGGATGGGGCGGAGTTTTTCGCCGCTCTGGAGAACGCCCTGGAATGCCTGAGGGGCATCCCAGTGGTCATAGGGGGGGATTTTAATGCGTGGGACCTCGCGTGGGGCTCGAGGAGGGGCAGCCGGAGAGGCGCGCAGGTGCGCGATCTCATGTCTGGGTGGGGACTTGTGCTTGCCAACCGGTCCGAGTGCGGACCCACCTTCCGCGGGCCGACTTAACCCTTCTGGGTGATCAACCACTCCCTCGGTTGTGTTCGTGGGGGTTGGGCATGGACACCTCGGCCGACCACTGCCTCGTGTCATTCGACATCGTTATACAGGTGTCAGTGGCCGTGGCGTGGGAGGCTCGGGATCGGGCCGGTTTGACTTCAGGCGTGCCCGATGGGACGCGTACAGGTGCCAGGCGGATCGCCTCCTCTTCGAGGCCGACCTCGCGGGTCCTCCTCCGGGGGCGTCGGGATTGGAGCTCGTGGACGAGGCCGTGGAGGCGATGGAGGCCATCGTCATGGGCTCGCTGACGATACCGTCCCGCGTGTTCCCCAATCGCGTGGCGGGATAGTTCCGTGGTGGAATGCCGAGGTTGCGGGTCTTTCCTCGCGGGCTCGTAGGCTGCGCCGGGCCTATCAAAGGACTCGAGGCCCGGGTCGCGAGGCTGCAGGCGAGCGTTATGCGCTCGCGAGGGGGGACCTAAAAATGGCTCTTCGGCGGTCCAGGCGGGCCGCGTGGAGGACGTTCGTTGAGGATGGTCTCTCGGCGAACCCTTGGGACATTCCCTACAGGGTCGCCGTGGGGAAGATCAGGTCTCCGAGCGTCCTCCCGTTTCTGGAAGCGTCGCGTGGTGGAGGGACTGTGGAGGATACGAGATTTTTACGGGCCACTACACCCTTCGTAGACCTCTTTCGTGTGCAAAAAAAAAAACATTGAGTTGAGGTTCCCACGCCGAGAGATGAACAGAAAGTATCTGCTACGCAACGTTCAATTGATTTGTTTTCCTAAATTCCCCGGGGGGGTCCACTTGATCGGCTTTCCTCCCCACCGGGCAGTAGAAGAGTGGTTCAGATGCCTGACATCACTGCGTGTGGCGGGTCCCAAACTTTTATGCTTTGGTAAATCACAAAACCTTGTGCTCAGCATGCACGAAATGCGAAATCCAATTATCTTATCCCCCCTCCTCCTCCAGGCTTAGTCGATCCAAACGACCGTCCCAATGACGGAGGCTACGACGACGACTATCTTCGCGATCTTCCAGCGGCGGCAGTGTCACCCAACGACCAACCGGCCATGGAATACTTTCAACCTCAGGACTACGTAGAAAACAGCGATACCAAGGCGGCTGATTTGGCGGAGGCTGCAGCTGTAGCCGGCGACTGCGACAGGGAACAAAACATGATCGAGGGCGACGATAAGTCGAAAAAAGAGCAACAGCAATCGGAGGATGAGACTGTGAAGACGCGAGATGACTATGAGAGGGGCGAGGAAGCGGAAGACGAACAAGAAGAAGAGGGAAAAAATGAGTTAAATGGCCGACCTGACGGCAACGAGTTGGAAGAAGAAAGTTACGACCCAAGCAGCGAAGAAGAAGGTACTTTAAAAATAAAAACTTGAAATGGCAGGGAAAATATAAAGACAAATAGGAAATTTAAACCAGGCGGAAAGCCAGCTCTTACTATCGAAAAAAGACGGGTTTCCACGAATGTCATTCCAAAAATTCAACAGATCACTCTCGATCCAAAAAAGTTCAATGAAAAAGTATTGAGAGATGCGCTGGGAGAAGAAGGATCGGACAACAGCGTGCGAGGAATACCGCACTGCAGCCCCGAGGTTGTTAAAAAATAAAATGTTTGACTTCAGCTTAACATTTTCCCACTAGGAAGCTGAACAGGAGAAAGCTCAGTTCGTCAAAAACCATGATTTCGACGGTGGGGCAGACTCAGCACAAAGAGACGATTACCTTGAGATGTACGATGGCGAAAATGAACCAACGGAAAGTGGGTACTTATTGAAGAAACTGTTGAACAGGTAATTTTGAGCAAAACGTAACAAACAAAATCATTAAAATTGAAAGGAATTTGATTTCCTTCAGATTGAGGAGAATGGCCCAAGAGTCAGCCCCTAGGCATTCCCAGGCGAACGCTTCCGACGGAGATGGAAAAGTCGCTGGTTCGGCTCGAGCGGCTGGGGAGCTTTGCATTCCACCGCAATCGATACCTCAGCAACAGTGTCATTGTAATGTTCCCACACAGCCGAAACCATCATGCCCGACAACGTGTTCGACAACTTGTCCAACAGCGACCACGTGCCGAACGACGACGCCGTGTTCGAGCATATGTCCCAACCGCGTCGCTCATCTTCAGGTTCGTAAAGGGGGGAGGGGTTGTATGAAACCACAAAGCCTTTAACTAATTTGTTTTGCTTTTTGTTTACAGGAGCCCACTACTATTGTGCATCAATTGAACTCGAAGGCGAAGTTTCAAGGAGCTGAGTCACAGTTAAGCGTGCGCAAGAGGCACGTCGATGATACTTTACAACCCTTGCTTCGTCAAATCGTCAAGTACAAAATTTAAAGCCCCGAAACTGTCAATCATTCTAAATTATTTCTCTCAAAGGGAATCAGCTGCCAAAGCAGACGATAACAATGTAAAATCAGAGAGCGAGACAGACGAAAATGCAAGGGTTCATAACGTAAAAAATAAAGGAGGGCAATGGTACTTCTCAGGAAAGGAATCGAAAATGTTGCAAAGGTACCTCCCTCCAACCCCAAACACTCAACAAACCTAAGAAAGGGCAGTGTTTCCCATTGAATTCGTCATTTAGATACCTTTCCGAAGCAATTCAGAACAAAGAAGGGCTGCCCACTGCTGAAGATTCAATTCTGATGTCACTACTCAAGCAAGTAGCAGATAATCAATCGGCAAAGCCATCATTGAATCAAGATATTTGATTTATAAATAATATTAAATAAAAGTAATTTATAAATAACAAAATATTGAATTATATAAGTTTAAAGCAAGTGTACAACTCTTGACACTAACGGACTCCATAAGATAATATCAGTCCAATAAGATGGCCACCGTTATGAAAAATATGAAAATCAACTTTTCAATCGATGAGATTGTTATTTTTGGTAAGTTGTTTACACGCACTGTCGAAGACAAAATTTTAAAATCAAAACCAAAAATCGATTCTTTCACGGAAACAATCTAATTGACTAGTCTCTTCTTTCTTTTAACACCCGACAAGGACTTGAAAGGAATGATCCAATTTGTTCCTGCCTACCCGAGATCGGAGCTCCCGAGTAAGCAGAAACTAATCTTATAAGTACGCTAAACAGAAAAAACAAATTTACATCCCTCCGGGTTTTGGTATGTTTGTATTGTAGGCCCGTATAACGTCGGATTGTGGCACTGCACCGCCCTCCTCTTGGGAAAACGCAAAGCCATCTGTAGGGGGGAGGGGAAACAACATTTAAATTAGCCAACTCGGTAATTCAAAGAATTTCACAAACATTCAACTATGACGGAAAATAAGACTGTGCAGAGTAATTAAAAATTGGAAAAGCTTCAGCAAACATAAAATATAATTAAAGAAGAGTGAAAAGTTGTTTCGTAGCATTCCAAAAATGGTAAAAACCTACACGAATTGGTACTTACGTGACAGTTCCACTTCCACGTTGGGCCTCGCCGGCTGTGAAGAACGCAAGTTCAACACACTCCTCACTCCCCTGAGTAATCTAGCAGTTTCGGTCATCCTGCTGATGGCAACATAATCCCAAATTTCCTTATATACACCGTATTTTTACTTCCTTCTGTTCCAAATCCCACACACTAACACAAGCACTACCCCGTTCCAGTGAGACAAAAAGCGTGAGCGGCGTACAAAAAAAAAAAAAAAAACAAAACAAAAAAACTAGTAAGTGCACGAGGGTGCCGTACTTTTTTTTACTAGTTGAAGAAACTTCAATGTACTTACACATAGCCAATCTTCCAATAGCATGCATGCTTCTAAAAAGTTGAAACATTAAAGTTAAAACAAAAACATGAATAACTGTGCTCTAAAAATATTTATTGCCAAGTGCACCGAAGGAGCTATGGGGAGATCAACAAATTGATCGTGCTGAGAAGTTAGTTGCTGCCGGTACTGCCGCAACCCAACAGTTAGTTCGTATCGTTTCAACATGGGACACTTTCTTCATTATAAAGTACCGGACGGTCCGGATAAAGTAAAAAAACGCGAACTTTCAATTTTTTTCTTTGTCTCCCGTTTTTCCTGTAAAATGACGTGACGGTCGAATTAAAATTGACCTTGAAGAGACCACTACGGACGGATAAGCGGCACGTACATTTTGAACGGCTTCTAAGTATCAAGATCATTATCGCCCCGAAATACTCCCGCAAATTAAAATTTGTTACCAACGAAGACGAATAAGCAAATAACGTCCAAACGCAAAGAATTTCTTAGTAACTATAAAAAAAGCAACATGCAGAGTAACATAAAGAAGAAGGTCAACTCACGAGTGTTTACTGTCTTGGATGACTGCAGACGGATCTTTCTTTTGAATTTCCGTTTCTCTAACCGCCTGAGGTAGGGACTTGAAGAGCGTACGTTGAAATCTGCCAATGTACAATAAGGTGAAACGGAAGGGTTAAATGGCAACAAAATGGAGGGGATGAGGAGTTTGCATGAGTACTTACACGACGACAGTAAAGTCGGGGATGAGAATGACGACTGGAATGAAAATGATACCGGCCCAGAAGACCAAAGAAGTGAAAACCATGCGATCCATGCCCAGCATTTCAACTCCAAGAGGGATGACGGGCCAGAAATGGCTGCAAAACCAAAAACACGAAAACTAAACTTAAGGCAATTGATCGAACTCGAGGAATATTTTAAGGACTAAACGGATACGAGTTCCTAACATGATCGCGTCCAAATCAGACGCGGATTCTCAGAGTTTCACTAGAGAGGGGTAGGGCCATAAAAAGAAGCCAAATAAATGAAAACCCCGACCAAACGAGGTAGGTAGACGAATCCAATGGAAACCGGCCATAAGAGAGAAGTTCTGAAAGTTACCTACTCGGAAAACCACGGAGGATAGTGATGCAGCGAGATCACGAGCCACTCATGCACATTTGCAGCAACCAAGGTTAACACCGATCTGGCAATTAGACTGCTTGTGAAGTTCGATCGTCATTACCGGTGCTCCATATTGACCCCCCCCCCCCATCAACCGAATCCCTGACACTAAAATTAAAACTACGTTTAAAAAAAGTCAAAAAGTCCTACCTGTACACAAGAAGGAGGAGAAACCAAGCTGCAATCGAGCCCCATATCGATAAGTGAGTGAACACCGTCCAAAAATTTGTGTGCAGACCTGCCTTAATACAGACGATGGTGACCGTGTACTGTTTGGAGGAAATTAGTTACGTTAAACCCACTTTTTTCATTTTATTCACTAGACGCAACTCACCGTGTACACCATGTTGCCCAACATGAGGTAGCCGCCGTCACGACCATTTTTCCATAGCACGTCACGATTAGCGATGAACATCGTCAACCAGAACAGAAGAATACTATGAACCATGGCGTTGCCGATCCAAAGCCAAAATGTGGCGACGCCGAAATTCGATTGTTTCTGCCCGTACAATTTTGGGTAGCGGAGCATCGTCTCGGCGGAGCAGACCTTGTCTAGAATTCCTATGGCGAATGGCGGCAAAGCGGTGAAAATCTGGGGGGGGGAGTGATTAAATATCATATTCACGAAAATTAAAATAAAAAAACTTACGACGTTGTAAAGACCTATGGTCCACCGTTCGAACATGATTTGCCCTGACCAGCCCGAGTAAATGGCGAACCACAGTTCGATGACGTACAAACAAATATTCTTGTAAAAACTGTACAGAATGAGTTTACACATTCGGCTGTAGTTCCAAGAACCGTGAACGAATAACAGCCGGAGGAGAAATCGAAACTAAAACAACAATTTGTAAGTATGCTGCCGTGGTAGTGTGAGGGCACGAAAAACACTACCTGAGCTATGGAGTAATCAGAAGCGCAAGCAGCTTGAAGACCTTCAACACCGGAAATACCGACGCCTACGTGCGCCTTTTGAATCATGGCGACATCATTAGCGCCGTCACCGATGGCCAGGGTCACGTTATTGGTTTGCGACGTTACAAGTTCTACCACCTAAAAATAATGTTGTTTTTTTTTGTTATTATTTCCGAACGATAATGAATGATTCGAAAACGGACTTCTGCTTTCTGCATAGGCGACACTCTACAACAAATGACGGCTTTACACGACAGGCACAAATGGAGAAAGTCTTGTTTCAGTTCGGGCAGAAGAGCGAATTTGAGCGCTTGACCGTCTATGACGACGGCGAAATGACCCGTGGGCTCGACGCTGTTCAAGTGATGTAAAATCGTTTCGCGAACGCCTTCCGTTGAATCTTCGTTGATGATGAGCAACACGGAAGAGCTGGTCAACAGTTTCGTCGAGTAACCGATGTTGATGGCCGTCTCTTGCTTGTCACCCGTCAGTATCCAAATGTTAATACCGGCCTTAGCGAGGGCGGCTATCGTTTCTGGTACCTTGGTTGACAGTGAAATGACTGTTAGGGTGGAACGAGGGGTATAAAAACTCTTTACCTTACTTCATCTTGAAGCTTGTCTTCTACGGCTGAAGCCCCTAAGAGGATTAGATTCCTCTCGATTAATTCAGCGGCTTCCGCAAGCTTCATCTCTCGATTGATAATCGCTACACTAGCGGCTTGTTGTACTTTTAACCAAGACTGTCCAAGATAAATCCCAAATTTAGTAAACTATCGAAGAATAGAGTTTTCCAGGTTGATGACTTACTTGGTACTCATCTTCACTGATAGGAGCCACGGCAAAGCAGAGAGTCCTGAGTCCCGCCGAAGCGAATTCTTCTAAATGAGCCAGGGTCGCCTCTTTATATTTTTGACTTTTACTGGACAGCCTTTCGTAAATGACAGAGTCCGCACCCTGGAGCAAAATAGGTTTTATAAAACTGGCTAAACCTTGGGGTGAAATGCAACGGAATTACCTTGCAGAAAATGACTAATTTCCCTTCAGGAGTTCGCACAATGACGGACATTCGTTTCCTCGCGCTAGTGAATTCCAATACGTTCAACATTTGATACCTCAGCCTGGTGCCTAATCGAAGGATTTCAACGTAGTCCGGTGTCCTGGTATCGAAAACATAGCCGAAGTTTCGAGCACCGTGAAGAAGGGCTCGTTCATCTGTAAATAAATAATGAAAAAGGTTTCGCTTTCATCAATTTTTTAATGTACCCGGTGACGACGCGTGATAGACAATCTCCCCCGTCGATAATTTCTCGGGGATGACAGTGTGACACACTGCGAGCATACTTAAAAAGTCGTCGATTGTGTTCGAATTTGGCGTACTACTCCTCAAGTCCTGCGAGAAAAACGGTAAGACACGCATATAAATAAGAAATTTAAAATGAACAAAACGCGGAAATCACTTTAATTAATTGATGAGTTGAAGGCGATCCATTCTCGGCCGCATCGTAAACCTTCCCGGCAATCGTACACTTCTTAAACTCCATAATATTCCTCGTGAGAGTTCCCGTTTTATCCGAAAAAATATATTTCACCTGCATCAAATATACTTTTTTAAAATTAATTACATGGTGCATTGTAATATTCGCGAAATTACCATTCCAAGCTCCTCGTTCAGATTCGACGTACGAGCCATAGCTGGTGTGTTGGTCTCTTCATAGTACATTTGCAGATCTTGGTTGATGAAAGTTGCCTAGTTACGAAGCAAAAATCCATTTTTCTTCTTTTTATTACAAAAAAAATGGAGTGAAGACACAACATTTATAAGGTATTTGTGAATTATTTACCTGAACGAAACGGACTACTTCTAGGGTGACTTGGAGGGAGATTGGAATCAAATTGTTGTAGAGAATAATGAACGTTAGAAAAATGGTACCGAAATTTTGCGATAATTTATCTGAAATGAATACAGGAATAATGTATTAAAACGGTTAAAAACTTGTCGCTTACACACTTACCATTGGAAGAGAGTCCAATGTACCAATTGGCGGGAATGTTCTCTTTCATCCACAGTTCGCTGTACAATGACGAAACCAAGCACAAGAAAATTAAAAGGAAAAACAACATTAAAACTTGAGTGTTTGTGGTTTTGTCAACCGTTGATCGTTTCAACGGAGCTTTCGTGGAGTTCATAAGAAGTTTAGTCTCATGACCAGTGTATATAACAGCACCGAACACCCAGCTAGTGTTACGGAGCATCGCCCCTCTGAGCAGTATCCTTTCCGGTCCTAGAGGGATAGGCCTGAAAGGCATTTTTTCAACTCAGAGAAAAGAAAAAAAATATGAAGATTTGAAACTTACGTTTTGCCCGATTCTTTCAAAACACCATTAAACTCATAAATCAATTTATTTGGATGTTCGCACTCGATCGTCGCTTTAAATTGAGTCAAAGCTGCAGTGTCCAGAATCGTGGAAGTCTCGGCTGGACTCTGCCTGATTTTTAAATTAGTCTCGCCATCCAGGTTCATAGTTTCGATGTAGCACATACCTTGAGGTTCACTGTAAAACCCAAGTTGTTTTTTAAAAAACTACAAACACCGACCGACCGTAATCAAGACAAACCTAGAGGATAAAACGACTAGGTCAGCTGGGAAAAATTGATTGTTGTGTACTTTGACGATGTTACCGACTTCTACTTTTTCCCAAGTCACCAATTGCCAATTACCGTCTTTCAACACTTCAACCTCTCTGTGATTTGTTTCCCTGTCGGCGACGTGGCGTTTCTAGAAAAGAATTAATTTAGTTCTATCGTAATTCATCCATTTCAATGATTTAATTTACATAGTCTTCTATAATTTCCTTCACGGCGGAAACAAGTAGAATGAATACGAGAGGAACCAATGTCGTGTAGCGACCCGTGGGCGAGACATCTGGGATCTGTTGAAGGAGAGCGATGAGAAGGAAAAAACAGTTCGAGTACCGACGAAACTGTTCGAAAAGGAACGACGGTAGAAAGGTGAGCTTGCTGTATTTGGCTGTAGAAATGTGATTTGAAAGATATGTGGACGGCTGTTGCGACCGATTGAAGCAAATGATGCGATGCTCAGGCGAAGAAGTGATACAGTCAACTGAGTCCGTGGAATTTTCGACCAAGTTTGACCGGTCGCCGTCAACTAGGAAAAGAGAGAGAGGAAAAAAAACGTAGAGGGGGGAAATGCCTTAACTTGATAGGTCGTTTTTAGCTATTTACGCGCTGATCTTCAAACCCCGCTCATTTATTACAACCCTGGGTCTGAAGAAACGATCATAGTCTTCAACGCACGGTCGGAAATGTTCGGGGGCACCCCTCGGCAGACCTTCATCACTTGAGGAGTTGAGAGGTCACTCTTGTAGCACCACAAAATAGGTCCCTAAGGGACCGCTAAGTGTTCTGTCGGGCTTGAGGCGCCCTTGTGATGGATTCCTTTTTATCGACCTCTCATTTAACCGAATAACGACGCAGGGGGGCAATTACGAAGGAGTGTTATAATTTTAACACGGCGTTATCCTATTACAATTAAAATGGTTGTCACGTTGATACCACCTGTGTTATTTCATATAGTATAAACACCCCTTCGTACTTGAGCACCAGATCTACTGCTGTAGGAAGAGAAAGCACACTTTAGGGTGAGAAGCCATCTCTTAAGGCTATCTTCAGCCGGTGCTGCCTGATAAGAGGAAATGAGAAACGCTGCTCATTTTCTCCACGAGGTGGACAACGTGTAGGTAGCCGTGAATACATCAATCCTACGGATGTGGGCGTAGAGAGGGGGTGGCTCGGAGGGCCCACCCCTTCCCTTAAGGGGCTGATTAAGCCATTGAAATTCTCAAGTCAAAAGTCAAATACTCTTGAACCATCACAGGCTACAGGCAATGTGGGACGCTAACTTGGCCTGAGGTAGAAATCGAGATACGCTGCCCCGCCGAGGTGGACTGGGTATCCTCGACTATTGACAGGGGTGTACCAGCGCACTGGCAGCTGCCTCACATACATTTTAGGGAGCTTCTCAGGCCCACTTTACGCTTCCAAAGATTAAGTCAGCAATAGGCTCATCAAGTTCTTTAATCTCCCAGGACGGGATGGTATCTGAGACCGGAGGTTTATCTAGATCAGGGACGGATCGTGGCGGGGGACTACCGGGGCTATAGCTCTGGGCGGCAAAATTTGAGAAATATTACAAGGCGAGGGAAGGGGATAAGACAAATCAAACCAGAAGAAGAAGAAGAAGAAGAAGAAGAAGAAGAAGAAGAAGAAGAAGAAGAAGAAGAAGAAGAAGAAGAAGAAGATGAAGATAAAGACGAAGAAAATATATAAAATAGATTAGGAAAATTGTAGGCTTCCATAGCCGACGAGGTTTCAAGTAGGTGGATGGAAAAAAGCCAAACTCTCGTCAAATGTCGTTTTTTCGTGGAAATGTGGCCTATGGACGATTGCGACGGGTGATCTCTCCATTTCTCAAAAATAATTTTTCATGCTGTTCTACTGAATGTGACGAATGTTTTGGCGACTTGAATTTTACTTGGAATAAGTTGGGTTAAGACACACCTGAGGAGGCCTGTAATAGCGAAACGTTGGGTTTATTAAAAAACGAAATTTGACAAGAGTTTGGATTTTTTCCATCCACCTATATACAATAGATTTCCCCCTCCACCTCATATCATATCATATCATACTTCGTTCCCGTACTAAGCGGGCTCCTACGCACACCGTCTGATAGCGAATTTGGCAATAGCGGGATCTGTGGCGGACCTCCACCTATCCGGGCCCGGGGCGTAAATCCCTACGAGACTCCTTGTTGCTTGCCCTTAAGTTAGCCCCTCAAATGGCCGTAGTCGAGGGTTTGGTTCTTCCAGAAAACCAAAGTTCACGGATTTGACACTTTTGAAATTTAGCGCTTCTAAAAATCAATTTCATGCCTTTAGCTCTTTCAAACCCCAATTTGACTGTTTACTTCTGAATGATCGCTTTTTCTGAATTTTAGCCGCGAATTAGCGCTTTCCTCCTCATTTAGCGCGCTCCTCATTTTTAGCCGTAAGTGTTAGGCCGTTTTCACACTTGAGATTCCGGTATTGGATTCCCGTACAGCCGGTTCCACACTCACCCCGTGAATTCACGGCGTGAATACCGCGACCATGACGCTTCCTATACACTCACCTCGTGAATTCACGGCGTGAATAACGCACCCGTGACGCTACATCCTCACTTGCGTTTTTCACAGTACAGTGTGAGTGTCGTTCCGGAATGGAATGGAATGGAAATACTATCGACTTCAAATAGAACTGCAGAAGACCCTCAAATCAGGACCAGGAACGCCCAATTGGACTCTTAGTCTACCCCAAGCATCGCTCATCTGCGTTTTATTCTTGTGGCTTGGGTGCTTGGGGTCCCATAATATCGGCTCATATTGATAACTCTCGAAAGATCCCACATCTCGTCGGCAAGGAAAAGACTACGAGACACATTATTGTACAAACGACGTGAAAACAAAGGTTCATTTCTAATTTATAACTGACATCTACAGGGCACTAAATGGCATTGTTGCCGAAGTGCCAAAAAAAGAGAAGAAATAATATTAAAAATGAAAAACTGACGGTGGTGCGAAACGCGAATGTGGAGGGTCTTCTCTATTCACGGCCGCGAACCCTTTGAAGCGGGGAAAAATACCGCCTCAAAACGGGTGAAGAGCGTGAACACCCGTGAAAGACCGCAAAGACCCTACACACTCACATTCACGCTCTTCACCCAGTGAGTGTGGAGCCGGCTTATCAAGGATACTTAAAATACACTACAGTCAAAGCGCTCCTTCACACTTAGATTCCGGAATCGCATACTTTTATTATCCGATTCCTGAATCTTAAGTGTGAATGAGCGCGTTTGCTGTGTTGTATTTCTAGTAACTTTGATTCTGGAATCGGATACCGGAATCTCAAGTGTGAAAGTGCCCTTAGCGTGCGTTTTTATTCCAGTTTTATCGGATAGTTAGCGCTTTTTCTCAATTTTTGCCAAGAATTAGCAATGTTTCCAAATTTTAACCATGAATCTTTTTTAATTTTGGCCTCGAGGTTGCATCAGAAACCATGAATTGGCGCATATTCTCCATTTTAGGCCGCGAATAAACGCGTTTTCACAATTTTAAGGGGCCCATACACTTACAATATTATTGCACAAAAGTTTGCGCAATATTTTGTTTCCAGATGTTTCTGAATAAAAATGAATGGACGATTTCCACTCATGCGCTCTCCAGTCCTACTTCAACAGTTTTGCAACCCGCTTAGGCCAGGTTATGGGTTACTCTTGTCTTGTGCTGTGTAAAGTGAACATATTTTCCTCTCATTCCCGTCAAACTAAAACCACAATTTGCAGTTATTCAATTCTGATTTTATTCTTCAGCCTCCGTCTCACGAAACGTTCCGATGAAAACTCGTCGTTCCGGGGGCACCTTAACATGAAGTCCCATCATAGTTGCGCATTTATCACACTCCTTCACATGTACTTTCTCCTCCCTTTTTCCTCAATTTGAGATGTTTTCAGTAAAGTGACGGTAAGGTTGAGGGAAAGGGATAAATTTAGTAGCTGGGTCAAAACCAGGTCGACCCGGAATGGAAGAACGTAGTCACCGAAGCAGCAATAGTATCGCATTTTTCTGACTTTAGATGAGAAGCACGCGAGGGAAGTGTAATTGCAGACTCGAAATAAACGAAAAACTCAAAAAATCATGTAGTATTCGAACCCAAAATACACTCGTAGTAATGCTAGTAATGTGAAAAAAAATACTGTTAAAGAGGCTGTAGGCAGCTAGAAATAAACCCATAACCTGCAGTTCTAAACCTTCGCTTTTTCCACGGAAATCGTCTATTGATTGTGCAACTCATCAATACAACCCACAAACATTCAATAGACGATTTCCACTCATGCGCTCTTCAGTCCTACTTCAACAGTTTTGCAACCCGCTTAGGCCAGGTTATGGGTTACTCTTGTCTTGTGCTGTGTAAAGTGAACTTATTTTCCTCTCATTCCCGTCAAACTAAAACCACATTTGCAGTTATTCAATTCTGATTTTATTCTTCAGCCTCCGTCTCACGAAACGTTCCGATGAAAACTCGTCGTTCCGGGGGCACCTTAACATGAAGTTCCATCATAGTTGCGCATTTATCACACTCCTTCACATGTACTTTCTCTTCCCTTTTTCCTCAATTTGGGACGTTTTCAGTCAAGTGCCGGTATGGATGAGGGAAAGGGATAAATTTAATAGCTGGATCGAAACCAGGTCGACCTGGAACGGAAGAACTCGTGCAGTCGCCGAAGCAGCAATAGTATCGCATTTTTCTGACGTTAGATGAGAAGCACGCGAAGGAAGTGTAATTGTAGACTCGAAATAAAAGTAAAACTCAAAAATCATGTAGTATTTGAAACCGAAATATACTCGTAGTAATGCTAGCAATGTGACAAAAATAATACTGTTAAAGAGGCTCTCGGCAACTAGAAATAAACCCATAACCTGCAGTTCTAAACCTTCGCTTTTTTAACGGAAATCGTCTATTTTATTGTACCTACAACCCCTAGTTTGCGCATTATACAATGTGGAAGGGGTTAAGTGTGACAAAAAAATTTGGGTGAAAGTAGACCTCATTTGCGACCGAAATCACCATATACACCATGGTCCAAAAATCAAAACCCTTCGAGATATGATTTTTCCAACGATTTTTAAGGCTTACATCACTTTTTTCAACTAAATGCGAAAAACTCGCTTTCAATTTGCATTTTTGCAACTTTTGGTGATGGATTCGGAAAGAACACACTATTTCCTGTCAGGATTAGCCATTTGTGGTGGTCATTAACTATTTTATGTGGCCTCAAATGCGGCTCAAAGTCGTGTAAATCAGGGATTTTATTTTTTTCAAATAAATTCAGTCCCCGTTTGTCCACACTAAATCTGAGTGCACGGACAACCCGTGATTCAGAAAAACATATTCAAAGTGTCCTTTTCAAAAATGGTCATAAGTGTTTTCTTAGTTATTTTTGGGTAGGGATGGTCCCTTAGCCCTCCAAAGCCCTCTTTGCTTTGGAGGGGCTCGTGGAGGGATCTGGCAAGATGGCTTATTACCTCTGGGGTTTTTGAAACAGGAAATCCAAAAATCGAATAAAAGAGCCGTTCAGACGAACCTTTGAAGCGGTTCCACCTCCGATGCCACTGTTCTTGGTGGATAGCTACATTGGGCGACAAAATTAAATTAGCCCAGGGGGGGTTAAAAAGCAAGAACCCGTCCCTGACCTAGGTACTACGAAGTCCTCCCTTTGAAGGAAAACAGAAGCATTTGGGACAGTGGCGTAGCGTATGGGGGGACGGTAGGGCATCAGCCGGCTGAGGCATTTATATATTTTTAACGAGAATAAGTTGAAGAACCGAGCACAGTAGGGATAAATATTGACTCCTTTTGCGCACCACCGGTACAAAATACTCCACATCTATTCAACTGCCCAGTCCCCATAGCTGCTGGGTGCTCCGTGAAAGAAATCGTGGCTTCACGTCTACCAAGAGGCACCAAAACCGCACAAAATGGTCCATTGCAGACCAGGGCACCCCCAAGAGCTATCTAGAACAGTATAACGACTGTTAGTTGGTAGGAGGAGGCTACAATGAAGTTGATGGAAAAACTACAATGAAGTTGACCGCAAGCTGAGTCTTGAGCGATGCCATGGCTCTCTTTTTGAGGCATAACAGTTTAAGAACTGGCCAGAGCGTGCCAGGGGCTGCGGGTTGCATCCCACTCCCGGTCAGTGTTCCACACAAACACGCTCCGTCCCTCCACACGCCAAGAATTTGACAGAGCCAACCTCACGGAATTGAAGTCTTTTGATTAACCAAAGGAGGAAAAATTGTTTTCATGTAGAGCCGACTCCGTAAAATTGTTTTTTATTGAACCAAATAACCCCCAAAATTGGTATTTTGAGTATGGCACGTTCCGCGAATTCTGTTGATTGCAGATACTAACCCTCAAGACTGGTTTTTTGAACGAATAAAGCCCTTGAGATTGGTTTATTGAAGCGCAAAACCTGTGAAGTTGGTTCTTATCAGAGTCAATCCTCGAAATTAGGGGTTTCAGGAGTTGAACCCGTGAAAGTGTTTATTGAAAAGCCGGACCCTCAAAGGTTGTGTTTTTCATGTAAGCCAAGCCAAGCTCATGACTGTTTTTTCTGCACAGTCAAACCCTCAAAATTGTTTTTTTCAACGATTAAACCCAACGAAATCGGTTTCTTTAAGATCCATTCTCGTGAAGTTGGTTCTCTCCGAAACACCCCCCCCCCCCTATTGTTGATCGTTCATCATTATGACTTAATTATTACTGCAAATCTAGCTCACAGAGATTGTGAAACTGCTGATTTTTTCCCCGAGAAACAATCCCACGCCAAGAATCTGACACCACAGTCTGTTTATTCCGAAAAAAGGCGAATGTGTTAAATAGGGCATGGTCCTTCCCCGTTCCCTGGTAAATTGAATACGTTTGTTTGTAAGAACATTTCCCCGAGAACCCTGAAAGTTTTCCCTACCCTAAGTCCTGGATGATTTCCGATTGAGGCGAGTAGCGCGATACTCGCATGGTTTTATAGTGGGGGGGGGGCATCAATCTTGACCACCGCTCCGGGCATCGAAATGTCACGCTACGCCCCTGATTTGGGGTCCATACTGGAGACGAGAATCAGCCCAGCTGGCCTGCGTCGAAGCTGCCCCTCTCCCAACATCGCCATCAGAGAGGAAGATTAGTTCAGTTCAGTGGAGGGCCTGCCCTCGTAAGTGACGATCCGATGAAATGGGCTGAGGGCAGTACCGTGCTTACGGACAAACACGTCAGCTTCAGTACGAGGAGGGTGGAAAGAGGGTTCTGCCACGGCGGTCTCATTCAGAGCAACCCCTGGTATTCCAAAATAAATAAAACAGTCACCCAAAAATAAATTCACCCCCCCCCCCTATATTTCTCCAAAAAAGAAAGAAGCATTTTTTGTGCCGTGCACCAACAGCTCTTGACGGAGAGCCCCTCAACTTGGATTATTCAACAGTTGTTGTTCCAAGAACTTGTAATTGATCCCATCGAGTCGAATATTATCAACCAAATCTCTAGTGTAGGGTTAAAAATAATCAACGTATGAGTACAAGCCCGGCGGTATTTCCCATAAATTTATAAATATAGAAACCGGTGTTACCTGAGCCGAAAAGTGGTATTAGCTGGAGCCCCTGCCCAATAAAAGAAAAGCAGTCGCGAGGCATTTCAACACGAATTAAGTCAAATTGATCACTCAAAAACTTGACATCACATATTTGGACAAAGACATGCTGCAAAATAGCGCTGCTAATTACGTAAAAATTGCCTCAGGAAAACTTAAAAGCACATATACATAAAAGGAACAGGGAAACTTGTTGTTCAACACTATCAATCTGTTGAAAAAAAAAGTGTGCGTTATCAGTGCAAAGTCCACAGGCTGGTACTGCCCAATCCCGTAAGAGATGCGGCCGCTACGGGTTATGTGAGGGACATTTTTAAAAATCAACCGTTGAATGGTAGTTGGGGGGGGGGGATTTGGAAACGCCACTGAAAATAGTCGAACTGAAACAATATGATCTCTCCCTCAACGTACTTTTGAGTCGTGTAGTTTCCACTTCAGGGAGTCCGACTGAAGAATCATTATAGGAGTCAAATTGTGGCATTAACTGAACGTACTACAGTCAATGTTTCGAGACAAGAAGCGCAAATATTTGTAAGGTAGAGCGACATAAATAAGTCATAACGGATGAATTTTAAAGAGAATTCCAACATAAGACTAGACCATGAACATTATTTTGATAGCTGACAAATTAATCTACAGTGAGCACTCACGAAGGGCTCGTCTGCTACGACCTCTATCGGTTTGGCATTAACGGCATGGCGGTGGAAAAGGAGGATGAGTATGGTCTGGGGGGTGGACGAATACCGTCAAAAGAAACGACCAACGGTTGAATGGTTTGGACAATCGATCGACTTCCCTTAAAAAAGTAAAACAATAACACTAGCGACCTTTATGAGTCGCACTTTTTAATAATTTAACGCTGCAGCAACTAAGCAAGCTTCAGTCAGGATTCGCTGTCAAGCAACAGGGGGAAGTGTACCACGAGGACAAGGAGTAGGCTTACCATAATTTATAAACCAAGTCGAAGTGTTGAAGTTTTACTCATTTGGGAAGGTCAAAATCCACATTTTTTAAAATTATTTCTCTACTTTGAATCATTTAGTAAACCGTGAGTCTGTCTGCGACACGTTCATGGGCGGGTCTACGAGCTCGGCCGAAAGACATCTATAAAATTCAAATGAACTTTCATTCAGTTACAATGAATCCAGAAACCTCATTTCGATTTTCGATTAAAGGGAAGCACACATCGTATAAACAAAAAAAAGTAAATAACCCTATAAATCAATTGTTTATTGCCTCGAAACCATGGTCTAAACACGCGACGCATTTGTGAAAACTGTTAAAAGGGAAAATTAACAGTTTTTTTTCCTCCAACAACTCCGGCTAACTAATAAAGTATATTGACTTAGCACTAAAAACGCCCCCAATCGTCAAAATACCTGCTATGAGTAAAAGAAAAGGATGGGCTATGATGGTTAAGATTAGGGAGGGAGGGCAAGTTTTCACCTCGGCTGTCATTTCATCAAACAAACTGACCTAAGTGGTCTCAACTCCACCGGTTTATATGGCTCTGGCGTGAGGGGAAATTAATGGAGGCATCTCGTCCTTTTTTTCTTTCCTTCATAATAAAATCCATAAGAATCGGGTGTGGTCCTCCGCTTTGTCCCACCATTTATTTTTAGAGGATAAAAATACAAATCCTTGCGGAAAAAATTTCGCGGAGCATGCAAATATTTTTACATAATTGATTTCACGAACTCACCACGCCTGAATTCAGGTTCAAGGGATCGCTCGCGAATCGGAGTCGAACTAAAACTCGTTTCCGAAGTTGCGTTAACTCCTTCGCCCGGCCGTCGGGAGGTCATTCTTCAGCGTGGGACCTCCTGTGAAAAATATGGAACCCGAGCTGTTTGGTTTTGCATAACAAAAACGTGAACAAAGTAAGAAGAAAGAGGGGATCACCGAAATATTGACAACGGAAATGAGCGAGAGTTTATACTTCTGAGCCCCTTCACTATCTCGAGCAAATATTTACGCTTAAAAGTACATTGAACGCCTGAAGACAATTATCGACTCCATATAGCGATATGTACGATATGTGCAGAGTGATTCGACCATGCAGACATTTTCTTGTCAAAGAATTAGAATATATTCATACAGAATATCAGCTAACAATTACACATGCCAAAAATGAGTACAACTTAAGAATCCGTACTGAGAACTTTAATTGTAGCCCCTCTCTCGCACGTTGCTTACAAAAACAGATAAGGCAGCAAGTTCAAATGTGTTTAAACACGAGGCCACGAAAAAAATTCGCGCACTCCGTAAAGCATCAAGGAGTAACAGCCTAAATGACAAACCCTGCTCTATTATGACTACGGCCTAGGACTTGGCCCTAACTACAACCCCTTTGCTCCTTAAAATCAGAATCTCGCGATCCCAAAACCAGAGGAGGGATCTAGAGGCAAAATTAAGGGTGAGTCATTCATTTGCAGCTTTGAATGGTAACATCATTACCTCAATCAGGCTCGCCTGCACGATGGGGTTCGAGTACGGGGCCTCACGTTACTCTAATCACAATGAGCTCAGACCACGGTAAGGTCTCTTCACAAGAGGCCCTGAAAGCCTCCTGGATCGGCTTGGCTAAATAAATCATTTTGCTTATTAGCTCAAAAATTGATAATTTTTACACTGAACATCTTTATTGGTATTCAATTTAAAATAGTTCAAATCTCCCACATTCCTTCCCCAAACGAGAAGGGAAGCAATTTCAAATTCAGGAGCATCTGACGTCCTCACCCAAGATGGGCTAATCGTCACCTCCAAACATGGAGGAAGGAAACATATGGAGAGGCCCAAGAGAATTTTCAGTCAAGTCAAAAATCTCCACTAGTGGGCGGGGCCTATTTATAAACCACCTGAATGCTATTGGTCAGAAAGATTCAAATCTATTTTTTTTTTTTTTTTAAAGCGGGAATCGTGCAGAATTTTATATGATTGGATATTTTTATTTTCTGGCCACGCCTACTAGGGGTAATTTTTGGCTCCCTCACATATTGACTGGCGGGGTGTGGGAGCATCTCCGGTATATTCATTCCTCCATCAGCTAGCGTTAAAAAGTAACAAAGAGGTAACAAAGGACGCTTTACCAGCACCAAGTTTTCTCGAACACGATTAGTTGATTCTTGGATGTCATAATGCTTTGATAGACCGGCAGGGGCGAGATTTCTATGACAACGTTGCCGTGCCCGAGATCTCGGGAGGGGTGATGACTGACGTCACCAGCAGTCCTTCGCTCCCGATCGCTCACCCAAGAGCAGCAAAAAAAGTTAATTTTGAAACTGAAGTTTATAAATTTTCAAAAATCACAGCCCAATAACAATTAATAATGTTGTGTGTCCATCGCAAAGGCGGTTGGGACTGCTCGTGACGTAGATGAAGGACAGTAATGGCCGAAGATCTGCAGCACCTACAGAAAGTTTAGTCACCTTGTGATAAACGCCGTAGATACCGCGATTGACGGGATTTTCATGCTAGCTCATGGTTGACCCCCTGGGCTGGCAAACTTTCGAGGTCCAGTGCGCATTAAAAACGTCTCGCCCAGGAAAATGTGAATCCAAAAACCTTGAATTCATTTTTATGTTACACAACTCGCCATAAGTGATGATTTAGCAACAGAAATAGTTTGTCGACATGTCGACTATCAAGTTGACCATTTCTCCCTAGAAACTCACTGCTAGGCCTGGAAACCATGAATTTCACCTCCGACACATTTATTTTTCCACGTTTATTTGCACTAAAATAGGGATTATAATGTGTTTCGATCCTCAAAAAATTGTTTGCTGAAATTTTAAGAAATATTGCAAGTATTTGGCCCCCTTGACTCTCCCTCTTTCCTGTTATGACGTAATTTACTCTTTGGCTTCAACGCGGTCATTCACTGATTTCCCTACATACATGTTATTGTTTCTGATCCCTGATTTTTTTATTTGTTTCTTTACAACGTTGGGTGTCAGCCTGACAGCTCATTTCAATTTCAAATACGAGAATAGTCCGGATATTTGAAAAATACTGCAGTTTCCAGTTTGCCCCTCGTTGTCGAAGGACCCGCTAGACGCCCAATACAATTTTTGTGTTTACCTAAAAAAAAAACCAAGAAGACCGGAGTGGATTCGAATTATCCGAGGAGACGTACTGAAACCTTTGATATTGCACCGAAAAACTTTGTGTGTGTGTGCCGAAATGGAACAAAACGAGTCTAGAGAGGATTTTGTGTGACTGTAAAGAATGAGGAAGTAACATAAAAAATAAAAATCGCTGGAGACATTTTTCTTCTAAAGAAAATGACTAAATATGACCAGGAATTGAATATTAGTGCGTAAATGATTGATTTCGATTTATAGCGAAATAATAAAACTAGCCAATTTTTTTTGTTACCTTAAACGGCCGGTCTGTGACTCGTGACGTAACTAAAGGGTCGTGACCCCTCCCAACCCTCCGCGTCGTGGCTGTTATCATGTGTTGCCCCTTCATGACCATCCCCTTTCTCTAAAGTCCTATTGTTTGATTTGTGGGAAGCCATTGTGAAGGTTATGCGAAGGCTGTTATTGCGTCATCAGTCTATCTAGCCTATTTCAAATGGGTCCCGCAACCCAATAGTTTTAAAAATTAATACAAAAATATAGGGCCTGATATTATGTGAACGAATCGTGTTTTCATGAGTTTTGGTAACCAAGCTATCATGACGGCATGGTTTTGGAAAATGTGTTACTTCCTCATTACTCAGTTCACAGCATATACTTTCTCTAGAAACTGCGCTCAACTATCAATTTAGGTAACGGCCGGCGGTCCGACAAGCATATTGAAGGAAGTTCAAAAATGAATTATTTGGAATTATTGTAAGTCGCAACTCATGATTTAGTAGCAGCTAGCTAGAGTCAATGGCTATAAAATTCGCAATAAACACTAATTTTTCCGGCAAGGGAAGTTGTGAAGGCTGACGCCATCCTTCGTTCCCAAGTGGCAACCAAAAACACATCAATCCTACCTGATTCCGTCAACCGAAACGTTCGTTTTAGATACAGGTCACATTAAGACGTGATTGTCATCCTGAACGTCATCCATCCGTGAATGTCATTGTGCAACACAATTCGAGCAAATGAAAACTAATTAAAAAATAAAAAAACACTATCTGGAGCAATCAACCACGTTACTATTCACAATTTGTATGGGAAACCTATGACACCGAAACCTTCAATCTCCTAGGGACTCCTTCAATTAAATCCGCCTGAGCGCGCTCCGTTCCACCTCTAGAGCTTGAATTGTCTTGCGCAGCGGTCCATGATCGACGTCACCAAGAGCTTGAGTTAGCTCCGAAAATCCCTTGCTACTGAGGGCTTGTTCTATAACTTTAACAACAGTAGTTAACGACAGTAAGTCATATGCTTTCATTAATTAAATCGACGAAATTGAATGAAATCAGGTGATTGACTGTTCTAATTTTATAGAACAGGGGCCCTGGTTGAAGAAGTACCTGTGGGGATGTTGATGGAGTGAAGGGGGACTTTTTGAAACCCCACCTCTTGAGACAGCCAATGGGAAGAGACCTACGGAGCCGCAACGATATCCGGATGACGTTAATCCTCGCCCCAGTTTATACTTGTTTGCGCATTCAATGCCTCCTCTAGTAGTTATATTATTATCTCTATGCTCTGTATTCCATATACCTTGAACCTGGATTGCTCACAGCGGTCTGGAGGGGCGTGGAGGGGGCAGATCGTCCCCTGATAAACAATCACCCTGTTCCTCTCCATGAGTAGTTATGGCAACACAACTCTCTTCCGGTATTTAATTTGAAACTTCACCCCTCTCATCCACTTCTGCTTCTCGCAGCTCTACTCTGCGAGAAAGTAGGTGTTTTCCCGGCTAGCCCGGCGGCGTATTAACAATCCCTATACCATTACAACACTGTTCTCGTTCAGTCGTTCAGAGCGGTGTTCTACTCGCGTAGGGTTTGTTCATCACTTCCAGGCAACGGTTTCTAGTCTTCATACAATCCCTATGCCGTTACACCACTTCATCCTCTAGATTCAAGAAAAGCACATTTCCCCCCCTTTAATTACAATTTCGTTTCAAGGATTTTTATAATTGTTTATTAAAGAACTCTCCTATACGTAGTATACCCCATTCGAGATCGGAACGACGCAGATCACTCTGTTTGTTTTCGTGTTTCTCTGTATAAAACATGGAAAAAACTTTGTGTATTGTTCACTATAACTATACTAGCTGACAAAGAACCTCAATTCTCAGAGGAGAAAAATACTTTAGGCTCTGTAGTCTGTACTAATAGAGATTGGTAGAATTCATTATTCGTGATCGAAAACGTTGATAGTGAATCATTCTCTTCAACGATTTACTGTACTCTCAAAAATAAGGATGGTACTTACGACGATCAATGTGCGAGTTTCGTCGAGATTTTCTCGGAATGGACAAGTATGAACTGGATCGTTTCAAAGAGAAATTCGAAAACTGTAAGGAATATCTTCTCAAAATCATTCATCTAAAAATAAAACTGTGAAAAGCAGGACTGATGAGAACCGAATAAGAGACAAAAAATGTACGGCCAACTGCTTGTCAAGGAGGAAAAGTCGAGGTTTGCCAAAGGGAGGAAGAAGACTGCAATCGGGAAGACCGTCAAATTAAGAGCTGTCAAAAGGTTCCACAAAAATTCAAAAAAAGAAACCAAAACGGCAGCATCAATTGTCACTAAATGTGAAATATAACATACCCTATGCAAAAATGCATTAACACATCATCATCATTAATTCATTTTCTCTCTCTCTCTCTCTCTTTTGTCTCAAGCAAATAAATAGATAAATTATATTGATGAACCAATACCGATCCCCCTTTAATTTAATTATGGTTGATTTTATCACCTCGGCTTAAGGGGTATTGCACAGTTGATTCCTCGACCCCCCCTCCAACCTTTTCTCATCTGCTACGTGGCACACGTTTTCTCGCCTTATTTCTGCTCCAATCCTGGATTTCAAGGCCTCGTTTCAATCTCCAGGAAGTTCCGCATATGCAGACGTATTACTTTTTCAAATAAGTCGAAGGAAGAGCTTGAAATTTCATGGCAAAAATTTAAGGGAGGTTTAAAATTACTTCATGTACGAAATCTGAAAAATGATAGGTCTGCATTTGCGGATTTCGTGGAGATGGAAACGAGTCCTTAAAATCCAGGATTGGTGCAGAAATAAGGTGAGAAAACGAATGCCACGTATTAGTCGAGGGGTGATTTGAGGGGGGTCGAGGAACTTTGCGTTTAACCTATTGTTTAGTTCAGTTTTGTCTTTTTGTGTTGGGCTTTCGCGGGCATGAAATCAAAAAAAAAAAGTGTAATTCGCAATGTTAGTCGCACACAATGACAACAAACAAAACGATTAATATCACTTGACTCTTGAAAGATCAGTTCAGTATCAACCCCTCCCGTTTTCTCTAGTGATAGAGTGTATGTTTAGTTCAACAAGTTCTCACACTACACCAGCGCACTTTGATCAAAAATTTCCAACTGGAGGAAATTTTTTGAACAGAAAACTTATTGAGGGTTTTACACGGTTTTTTGAACAAGCCAGTTTGTTCAAATTTTTGAACAAAAAACTTACTCGTGTAAAAGGGGCTTTATAGCAGGAATGCAGCATAAATAAGCGTTCTTCGATGAATTTCTTGAATTTGTTACGGGTTTTGATATTTTCTTGCTGTTTGAGACCTTTCTGGAAGCCACTGTTTTTTTGTAAATTTGGAAAATATTTTGATATAATATTCTAGTCCTCCATTGTCTCCTAGGCGGTCACTGTTCTCTTGCCTGGCTAGTCATACTTGTCTATTTCGTAATTCATGATCTGTTGCGTTGTTCCATAATAGTGTGTATTATTATTCATTGTTATGTCGTTTGGTGATTTAATATTCGTTAATTGACTTGCTCCATTAGTTACTTATTGCACTAGTTTATTGGTCTCGGTGAACTATTTGTTGTGCCACTCATGTGCTCGCCCCTTGAAGCGATTATTAATTTTTATATCATTTTAATATAATATTTTTTATTTTAAGTGCCTAGTTAGTAGTTAACTAAAAGAAGAAGAGGAAAAAAAAGTGAGTTGGAACCTTCTTGGCAGACGGGCGATGTGCCCATTGCCTACAAAGTAACAGCAAAATATTGAAATGGAATTATTGTGAAATGTTAATAAACTACTACTACATTATGAATAATAAAAAAAAGCTGACTTTTTAATAAATCGAACAAACTGCGGAATTAGATGTTTGTACAGTGTTGAAAGTTGAATAAAACCGTGTAAGTAACTGAATGAACGTCGGCCAGTTCAAATGAGGATTATTGACTTTCTCTATGGATATTCTGGCTAATATTAACGATATTACCGAAAGCTCTGAACTTTTGTCTACTTTTATTAATCACGTGCAGAAACGATGACAAAGCATTAAATGCCTGATACACACATGCGGTACTTGACAAGTAACGAGCAAAATATCAATCGATTTCTTAAGTCTGTCCACTTGGTGATGGACTCTCAAACGTGTTGCTTCATTTCGATGGTTCGATTTGTTCACTCCCACCAAAAATATTTAAGTCCTCAACAACAAAACTTTTACTACGGGCACTATGGTTACGAATAGACGCTACACAGTGATCATTTGTTCCAAAATTATTCCCGGTTCGTTATTTTTAGGAGAAGGGGCAAAGGGGAAGCTCATTCCACCAAATTCAAGGGCGGGCGAGAGTCCATCCCTAAGTGGACAGAATTGCCTAGAAACCGTCCATCTGAAAATTGGAAAAATAGTTTGCTCGTCACTTGGCAATTACCGCATGTGTGTATCCGGCTTAGGGTCGTTTCACACATACGCGGTTTCTCGAGGCGCGGCTGCTACGCGGCGCGAACGCGGAGGGTGCCTCGCTTGTGTGAACCAAGAAACCTCTTCAAACCGCTGCCGCGTAGAAACCGAATTTCGGTTCACACATGCGAGGCACCCACCGCGTTCACTCCGCGTAGCAACCGCGCCTCGGGAAACCGCGTATCTGTGAAACGAGCCTTAAGAAGTCTCAAAAATAGCCCACATTTATAGTTTCGGTGCTATACATTTATTTGGACCATCAAAGTTTATAAAATCTCGGGACGTTTGAGAATAAACTGGCGTTATTCAATAAAAGTTACCCAAACATGAATTGTTCCCAAGTGTGTTTGTAAATAGCTGAATAAAAAAATCGAATTTCTTCGTTAAATATTTACACGTATTGACTCTTCCCCCCTTCAACCTAGGCCTTATTCGCGCTCAAGCCAAGCTGAAAATCACACTTCTGCCTATGCTAATTGACAATCCATCATGCTTAAAGTAACAAAACGAAAATTTCTAAGAAACAAAAAAGAAACAAAGCAAAGCTTTTCGTACGGTGTGAAACATAAGAAAAGTCAACCTGAAGACGGCTATTAGTGAACTGAAACGCCGAAACCATCCACGACTCAGGGAGGTGGTGTGGGGTAGGTTTCGCGCGGAAAGGCTGAAAATGGACGCCTCTCTATAGCAACACTAAAGAACGTTCAACCGTCACGCAAAGCAAGTGGAATCACGGGAGGGAAAAAAAAAAAAAAAATCGGGCGGATCTTCTATCTCGGAGAACCTAATTAAAGTTTGGGACTGTGAAGGGCTAGAGCTTGCGTTTGGCTGGCTAGGTAAGGGGTGGGGGTGATTAGAGCAAACTAAGAATCTCCGAAATTAATGGCACGAACCAGCAGAATAAAGGTATACCTGAAATCTTTAAAACTAGGCAACCAACACGGCGGAACAGTGACAAAATATTTTCTTCACAGTTGTAATCAAGAACTAACACCAAAAATACAAATTTCTGGTCGCCAAAGACAGGCGTATTCGAATGTATTCGAAACGTTGGGTTTTTAATGAACAAAAAGCTTATCTAAAAAAGAGGGAGAAGAAAAAGATAATTCTTCAATAAAAGGTGTGACAGTTTTCCCTCATATTCATTAGAATGCCCCACCCTCGCTTCTAAATCTTTTACACAAACTGAGTCAAGGAAGCCACCCAAATGATAGAATATATACGCCCAGCAAAAGTTCAATGCAAACAAAAGAGAGAGAGAAAAATAACACGAGTTTAGGGATGAAAATGTCATCAGCCTTTTAACGTGAACTAGTGAACTTTTGTCAAAAGGGCGATCCATTATTACTACCCTTCTTTCGATTTTTTTTTATCGCCTTAAATTAAACGATTCGAACCGATTATTTTTATCGCTGGTGCTCACAAGTACATACAGAGAAATGGTGACACGTTCGATTTCTTCGAACGGCTCGTCAGTCATCATCACCTACAAGGAAAAAATATGGCAGACGAAATGGGGGGAGGGAGAAAACTCACCCTTTTCAAATCGAATACACGTGAATACACAAAGGGAAGAGAACATGTCATAATCAAAAAAGATTGTGTTTTGTTTCCCCCCGACACGCCAGTTTGTCATTCATCTTGCCAGAAAAAAAACTGCTATTTGTATCAATCTTGTAAAAAGGAGACGGAATACTGAAATGGGTGAGTCAGAAGCAGCGTTATTGTATCCAATGACTAAGCTAGAATTTCCAACCACAAAAACCCTCTCCACCATCCATAATCTGGTTCCGATCCGATGCCTGCAACGTTTTCTTCGAAAATCCGAGCTATCTTCATTTTTTCTCACTCACTCTCTCTCTCTCTTTTACTTGGACACTAAAATGACGCATCGGTGCAGAATTTTTTTGTAATGGGCAGAAAAGTTGAACGATTATACCAACGCGCGGCAGAAAACGTGGAAACTAATCGTAGAAAAAGAAGGGGTGGGGCAAATGACATAGTAATTACAAGGATTCCCTTCCTTGAAATTTATTGAAACTGGCGACTGGTGACAATTCCGTTGCCTCTTTCCCTCCCCGTCCTGGGGACCACTGAGCGTGAACTTCAGAGCAAGTTTCGCTCAATTGTTAATTATGTTATGAATGAGCAGGTACCTATGACTTAAGGCTATAAAAAAATTAAGAACAAAATAAAAATTATACAATTCTTCCATATTATTAGTGTAAATATCGCGTTACGCGTACTTAGCTAATAAAGAAGTCGCGATGAACTATTCTTAAATCTGTGGAAAAAATTGATTCGGAGCCAACTGGACTGAAAACAGAAAATTATACGAAACTAGATGAAAAAAGAACCGAAGAACCAAGCGAAATTCTGATTTTTGAATTAGTACTCCCTCCCATCCAGACGATCAGTGTTAATGTGCGTTTACACTGAAGTGTCTCTGAACATAAGTGTAACGTGTCAGACATAAATTTCTTGCCCGTGTAAACTCAGATAAGAATGTATGGAAGTCTGTGTTTACACCAAGGAAATTAGTGTCACCTTTAAGGGGGCCATTAGGCCGGTCGTCCACTGCAAGCGTTTTCAAGCGGCGCTACAACGAGCGAACATACAAAATGACTTAAATTGAATTCACTGCAACTAAGCCTGCAGTGGACGATGTCACATTCAATCTGCGTCTTTGGGATGTACGCTCGTTGTCGCGCGTTGTAGTGCCGCTCGAAAACGCTTCCAGTGGACGACAGACCTTAAGGTTAGTTTTCCAGGATTTGTGGGTGTACGTTTGTTTTTGAAGGTACTTTAAAGGGAGTTTTCATACGCGAGAAGCCAAAAGGTCTATTCGTTTGTCGTCCCGGAATAATCCGAGCAGCACGAAATTTTGTAACCTCGCGGGTTATCATGTGAAATAAAATAATGCGAAAAAATAATAGAAGGATAGTACTTTCAGTGCTAATAGAGCGGCTCCTAGACCTAAATCGTCAGGGTATTTGTACACCCCTGCTGTCATACTACCAACGTCATTTTCCAGTCCATCGCCGAGTTTCATACGTGATCCTCGTTGAGATTGGCACCTCACCCAATGAGTCAACGAACATTTACACGAACGACAGTGGTTGAATCTTAATGGGATTTCTGACAAACATGTTCCCACCCCACTTCATGGGATAGTAGTAAGCAGGGCCGTAGCGAAGGCTACTTCTTTGTGGGATGGAGGAGAGAGACAAGTTTGCCCCCCCCCCCACCGGTGGAATTGATATCGAGGTATTCTCTATAAGGGATTAGCGAAACAGCATACATGTTTGGGAGGGAAATCCAGATAAAGCTGACTGCAGCAGAACTTTCGGCAAGGCTCGCCCATACACTCTGCTTCCATAACATTATGTTTGGTTGGCATGACTTGAGACCCTAACAGCGCAACTCAGGATCGCTTGTCAAACTGCTGATAGTCGATCGGAACGCGCCATTCGGGAGATGTCACCACCCCGTGCGACTGGTTCAGTGACACAAGTTCAGACCCCATCGTCTGTCAGGGCCATATTCATAAACCAACCTTAAGCGCCCCATACACTATGCGATTGCCTGCAGGCCGTCGCCTCAAGAGGCGAACGTCCGGCCAAAATCGACGGGCAACATACACTGTCAGTCAACGATCTCACGTCCGATTCTACGGCCACACACCTTCAGTTTTTGACGGACTGCAGTCCATGGCCTGAAGGCCATCTAAAGATTAACTGATAAATGTGTGGCTAACCCCAATCGACGGCCTCACAATTGCCTTCCATGGTGACTAAACTTTACTATAGGTGCCGCAGATTTCCCCCTGCCCATCGGACGGAAGGGGTGGAGACTGACGTCACCAGCAGTCCTTTGCTCCCGATTGCTCACCCCAGAGCATGGTAATTTTGAAATTGAAGCTTATGAATTCTCAAAAATCACAGCCCAATAACAATTAATAATGTACCGGGTCCAGCGCAATGGCGGTTGGGACTGCTCGTGACGTAGGTGAAGGACAGTGATCTGCGGCACCTATAGAAAATTTAGTCACCTTGATTGCCTTCAGTTTAACTGACAGTGTATGGGGCGCTTTAGTGAGATGTTAACTCCAGTTGTTTAAAAATCACACAGTCTGTTGAAATATGTCATCTGTTTCGAAGCGCTTTAAGGAGGCCTTATTAAATAGACGATTTCCGTGGAAAAAGCGAAGGTTTAGAACTGCAGGTTATGGGTTTATTTCTAGTTGCCTAGAGCCTCTTTAACAGTATTTTTTTTTTTTACATTACTACGAGTGTATTTCGGTTTCAAATACTACATGATTTTTGAGTTTTTCGTTTATTTCGAGTCTGCAATTACACTTCCCTCGCGTGCTTCTCATCTAAAGTCAGAAAAATGCGATACTATTGCTGCTTCAGTGACTGTAAGAGTTCTTCCATTCCGGGTCAACCTGGTTTTGACCCAGCTACTAAATTTATCTCTTTCCCTCAACCTTACTGGCACTTGACTGAAAACGTCCCAAATTGAGGAAAAAGTGAAGAGAAAGTACATGTGAAGGAGTGTGATAAATGCGCAACTATGATGGGACTTCATGTTAAGGTGCCCCCGGAACGACGAGTTTTCATCGATACGTTTCGTGAGACGGAGGCTGAAGAATAAAATCAGAATTGAATAACTGCAAATGTGGTTTTAGTTTGACGGGAATGAGGGAAAAATAAATTCACTTTACACAGCACAAGACAAGAGTAACCCATAACCTGGCCTAAGCGGGTTGCAAAACTGTTGAAGTAGGACTGGAGAGCGCATGCGTGGAAATCGTCTATTCAAGGGAGGTCTCTGAATACGTCCCTTATTATGCATGCATAAAGTTGTAGCCGTAGGAGCCTACGTAGTCAGTCTTCCATCGTTGAGGTGCGTCGAAAACAAACCGGTTTCGGCTGCTCGGCATCTTCAGCGTTACGAAGTACAACTGAAACTCGGTTCGTTTTCGACGCACGTCAACGAGGGAAGACTGACAACATAGGCTCCTATACGGCTAAAACTTCATGCATGCATTACACACTAACCCTCGTATAGTTGAAGCTATCTTACTAACAAAATATACGTCCCTTGTTGTCAAGTCCCGCAATGTTCGTGTTTCAGTAGCGCCGACACTATATCCAAGGTGTAGCAGCCGCTCTCTAGAGGTTGGGTGGTCCGTGTTCGAGGAGGTGGTAAATAACATTGAAGTCTATATTTTGAAGCTCCGGAGGCTCAATTTCCACTTTTTCTCTGGAATAATCATTTTCCGGGGCACTTTGAAACTTTCTAAGAGAAAATTGGCAGTAATGTAGAAGAGAATTGATAGTTTGACAGTTTGAACGCTGAAATCGACAATTTCAAGGGCGAAATCGACAGTTTCCAGGACAAATTAACAGTTTATACGACGAAATCGACAGTTTCAGGGACAAAATTGACTGTTACGCGGACGAAATTTACAGTTCCTCGAACGAAATTTCAGTTTATAGGACGAAATTGAGTTTCCAGGATGAAATTGACTGTTTCTCGAACGAAATAAACGGTTCCCAGTACAAATCTCTTTGATATTTTCCGGGATGAAATTGACAGTTCCAAGAACAAAGTCACCAGACACTACCAGAGAATAGTGCATTTTGACATAAATGAAATGCACTAAAAAAAGTATCACAACCCATATGTGCGACCATCAGGACAAGACCAATAGTGCATTTTTTTAATGAAATGCATTAAAATTGACATTTATCGGACGAAATTGACAGTTTCAAGGACGAATTTCACAGTTCAGAGTACGAAGTTGCAGTTTTAGTGCATTTCATTCTGAGAATGCACTATTGGGCCCGAATTGTTCGGGCATTGACCAATTGTTGTAAAAACATGCCCATTATGTGAGCTTTCAATTGACGTAAGAAAATTGAAAATCGGTTGAATTTTTACTGAGATATGACATGAAAGGTTCGGGAAAACAGTGCAAAATCGTCAAAATAAGCCATATTGCAAGTGTCAGGTAAAATACCCCAAAATTCAAGGAACCAAATAATTTAAGAAAAATTGGTGCACCATATCCATCATCATTATCATCCCCCACCACTTTCACTAGTAAATACTAGTTTAATTAGTTTTTCAGGTATTTATTTTTCTGGTACAAATCATATCAAGCGCGTGAATCACTACAATTATCATACAAAAAGTCTGAAAAATAGACCAGACGAAAACTAGAAGGAATCATACCAGTTAATTTGTTTAATAATTGATTATTTGATAGTGAAAGTCGTGGGGAGACGATACCTTGAAGGGTCGTGATTTTTTCTTCAGTTTAGTCGCCGATTAGCAATTTCTCTGAATTTTGACCGTTTATTGGCGTTTTTCTGCACTTTATCCGCGAATCAGCACTTTATCTCAATTTTCGCCGCGAATTAAACGTTTTTCTCAATTTCTTCCGCGCATTATTCATTTGGATTTGTGTTAAATTTACTCGGGAATTTACCAGCCATTTTATTCAATTTGTGCCACGAATTAGCCAAAACTAAAATTAGAATTTTCGCCAAAAATTTGCCTTCAGAAGCTACGAATTCGTGTTTTCTCAATTTTAGCCGCAAATTGGCGTTTTTTTCCTAATCTAAGCCACTAAATAAAGATTTTTCTCAATTTCAGCCGCGACTTGTCTTTTTTCTCCATATCACCTCTCGCCATACTCCTAGCAAGCTGGCGGATGGTAATGCGGTGTGGTGGGGTGGGAGGGGGGCTTCCATACGTGTGGTTCGGTCCTTTTTGAGTTCTGCTGATTAAAACGCCTTGTCAAATATTTTTTGGCAATATTTGACACGAGACAAGTGTGGCCCTTTTTTTTTGTAAGAAGATGAATTTCAATACTGATTCGAAATTAATATGCGCCCTGATTTCCCAGGGCCCCTAATACCGTAGGAATTGTGAATAATGTCCATAATCATGTCATCCACAATTGCCATAGCATTGTTATTCATTCCAGTATGGGCCGCTTACGAATTGCGCCCTCGGACTCGTCGTTTGCCGCCCCTCCCCCCGTTAACGCAAGACGTCGAGCAAACTACTCGGCAGCTGCACACCCGCCCTTGACCACTAAATTTAACCTGCCAGAGACCAAAGCTGGTAGCGTTCCAGGCTAGACGGACTGCGTGCTCGATTCCGATTCTAAGCTACAGTCTGTCCACTTAGTGATGGACTCTCACCCGCCCCCGAATTCAGTGAAATGAGCTTCTCCTTTACCCTTTCTACTAAAAATAACGCACCGGGAATAATTTTAGAACAAAAAATGATCCCTGTGTAGCGTCTATACGTAAACATAGTGCCCGTAGTAAAAGTTGTTTGTTGATTTCTGTAAATATTTGTGGTGGGAGATGAACAAATCGAACTATCGAAATGAAGCAACACGTTCGAGAATCCATCACTAAGTGGACAGACTATAGCCAAGTTCACGTGTCCGTAGTCCGTAGCTTCTGTGAACGTTGAAGTCTACTCAGACTATCATACTATCAATGCTATTCATTTGTTGAGGGTGGACCAAGACGATCTAATTTTTTTCTCTTCAAATAGTGAAATGAGCTAATTGTGTCTGTTATCCAATTTTAAAGCGTACGATGCGCCATTCACGCGACTCAATGTGTCGCATTAACAAACGAAATACAAAGAAACGAGCTCGAAAGCACAAGATGTAACTCACACGATTTTCCTTCGATAACATCGTATTCCTGCTTCGACCTCGTCATGCTGCGGCACTGTCGAATTAAACTGTTCACTAAACGCCTGAAAATGTTTTTAAAAGCAAGTTTTGACGCCCGAAAATCGCTGAAGAAAAACAATGTTGTTGTCAATCGGCCTCTCGTGTAGCCAATGACAACAATTCAGGACTGGTTACAACGTCGGAGAGAAGGTTATGATCGTGTTGGCTCAGCGTTCAAGTTGACGAGTGACGACCAAAGTCATGTACAGTTATATATATGCTCTGTGACCAACAGTGACAGTGACGACTCACTGACGACCTCCTTGGACTTGACTGAGCGAATCACCTTTATCTCATGAGCCGATTCATTAAAATGTCTTATCGCGGAAATGTCTTTTCAGATATCAAATCCACTAAATTCGAGGGATGGCTGACGTTATGAAAGACCGACAAAGTCGAGTGTTAGAGAGAGAAAAAAAGTTTTCTTTCATATGCCATAAAGCGTACTCTTCAAGTTACAAAAAAATAACATAAACTTCTGGTTTTTGGTACGATTAACCCTGCGACAAACACGAACGATCGATTTGCATTCTTTTGATACTTCAAAGTTTTCAAAAGGCATCCCAAACATTGAAAAAAGAAAAGAAAAAAGGAACGTTAGTAAGAAGCGCCTAAAAAATTAAAATTAAAGAAGAACCAAAACCGTTGTTCGCCTTACAAACTATGGCGAGAACTTATAGAGCCGCGTCTTTCTGATTTAATCGTTTGACTCTTTCAATGTCCTGAATCAGTTTTTCGACGAATCCCCAAAAATAATTGGTCTCGTTGAAAACCTGAAATCATTCGTGTGGCGTCAAAGGTGCGCCTAGCTAGGCTAGAGGGTGTTAAATGTTACCATGTTGAGCCAATAATCGTCGGATAGTAACTCGTTCAATAAAAACGTGGAATCTTTACTGACGTCCTCCCTTTTTTTCGCCGCGACTTTCTCTTCGCACAGTGCGTAGAGGGAGTACTTTTGATGAGCCAACTTGTGAAGGGCTTCGAAATGTTCGAGGCAAGTCGAACAGAATGTGATTTCCTAGGCGACGCGGGACCATTAAGAAACAACAACTCCGCAGTTAGAAAGCTTTGTTCTTGTATTTACCAGAGGTGGGTAATTTTCCTCAGTGGGCACTAGCGTGTCTGTGCCGTACGTTTGACCGTACACGGAGACCGCCCTCGAACTCGAACCACCGAAATTTTTCCCACAGAGACACTCGGACGGGAGGGTCGACGGAACGACACTGCCGATGTGGTACGAGGGAAGTTTCAGCATGGAGCGAACGGCCGTTTCGGGCCAGTCAAGCGCAGCGATGAGCTTATTGAGGAGACTAGACTGAACCGCGTCAATGGTACGAATACTTGACAAGAAATACTCATCTAAAGGAGATGAAAAATTAAATTAGGAATTTCATTTATAAAATTGCCAAAACAAACTAGTTCAAATTGGTAGCGTACCCTTTTCCTGGAAAATCTCTAAAAGGAAATTCGAGTCCAATGCTTGAGAGAAAAACGTCTGAACGTAAACCTCAAAATTTTCATGAAACCTCATATGTTTTTTCATGCTTTCTTCCACAATAGGCCTTTTTCAAACAAATACTCAATACAGAAAAATATCCAATAAAAGAGGAAAACCTTACTTCCCAGACGAAACAACCAACAAATTTGTTGATAACAGTTTAAATAAAGTTTCTTTATTATTCGTTGTCAAGCACTTAACGTCAACCTTTTCATAAACATTTTTCCCTTCTGGGCTCCAACCAACATACTGAAAAATATGTGAAGACACACGTGAATCTCTTAAGCGGCCCTTACACGTACAATAAAGATTGCGCAAACTAGGAGTTGTGCAATAAAATTGAACATTTGTGGGTTGTATTGATGGGTTGCACAATATGATGAACTACCCATTTTTTGCGTCCTTAAACATCTGGAAACGAAATATTGTACAAATTTCGTACAAATAGGGGGTGGTGCGGTGAGGGGGGAGTAATCCCTTGAAAAGTCCTAAGACAAGGGTCGTCTAATTTGCAATTTATTGTACAAATTTATTGCGCAATAATTATTGTACGTGTATGGACCCCTTTATAAGCGGATTTCACCACCTCAGCTTAAGGTTCGACTTTACATAAAATTCAATGCATTGTTCCCCTCAATTCCGACTTCATTTTAAGCCGAACCGCCGAAAGCCGAGTGATAAAATCCACCATTAAACTTGTCACCTTGCCCTCATACCCAAAAATAACGGAAATACTTACAAACTTAACGCTTGTGTAATAAACAACACCCTTGGTAACATGATGCTCACACTTATTTAGTAAAGGCGAATTGACGGGTTTGTAATTCTGTACGAGCCACAGCGGGGGATGAAGCCGTAGGCGATCGTTTCTTAGTATCAGAAAATCGCCGTGCTGTTACAGGGAGGGGGTGTGTTAACGACATGACTCAGTTAGGTAATTACAGCAACCCACGTTGAACGGAAAACTCTGTGCAGTCTCAGGCCGTGTAGAAAGATCAGGCACCGCCTGCTGTATGGGCGAGACGACCGCTTTTGGTTTTTCCATTAGCGGATAGACGGGTTTCAAAACTGGTAAAGCAGCTCGCTGACTGTTCATCAGCCGTGCTTTTAACGAGGCCGACATCCAGGGAACTTTCAAATTGCTCTCGTCCTCTTCGTCGTCGTCCTTTTCCACGTAGCTTTTGTGAACGCGAGCCGACGCTCTGAGTGAACGTCTTTTACCGCAGTCGCTGTCACCCTGCAAAAATCTCTTGATTACAGGACTGATCTACCCGGAATATTCTTCGACAAACCTCGGGCTCATTACTAGAATCGGCGTGTCCTTCAACTTCCTTCGTTTGAGGTTGTTCTTTTTTACTAGAATTTTTATTCGAACGCCTTTTCTTTGGAACTTTTACGCCTTCCCCTGCAAAAGAGCAATTTAATTTCAACCCAAACTGATCATGAAGTGTGAATTTTACCGTCCGAATCATCGTACTTCCTCCTTTTGCCTCGTTTCTTCTTTGAGCTCTTTTTCTTTTTATTAATACTCCGCAACAGTTCCGAATTCAAAATAATTCTAACTTTAGGCACTTTTTTCACTTCCTCCTGGTCACCACTCACTCCGGGCTTATCCTCGTCATCACTGGTGTCAAAACTGCGATCCTCGGGGTTTTTGGGTAACGGAAAATACCGAGGATCATCCCTCGCATCGGAATAACTATTCTCAGGTTGATGGGAAGATCGTTTACTGAGAGTGAAATTCAACGAACACGACGACGAGGGTTCCATAAAACGAACCTGTTTGAGCACTCGAGGGTTTGGAATTGGTTCCTCGTTGGTTTCACCGCGAATGAACTTCATATAACTCGAGTCGAAACTCGGGCTGGATACGGACGACGACTTTTCCGGTAAAACGGTTTCGTGGGTTGGCTCTTCGAACTTGTCATCGGCCAAAAATGCAAGTTCGTCCTCTATATCCTGTAAATTGGACTCAGACGGCGACGACGTTCGAGACTCGTCCACCTCCTTAGTGGCTTCCTTCTGGACTGGAGTCGACACTGGTTCGGTAACCGGCAACACCAGCGGTGCTTCAGGTTCTTCCGATGACAATGGAGGACCGATGGGCGACGGTGGATGTAAAGCAGACGGATAGGTGGCGTCCACCGCCACGTCTGACGGCATTGGCGGCGAAGTGGTGGAGGGAAGCGGCGAAGTTGAAGTGGTCGGAAGTGGTTGTACAGTTTTAACGTCACATACGTACGCGGGTGATGACGGTGGAAGAGAAGATGAAGCGACTAGTGGTTGAGAAAGAGGGACAGCAGCGGTTACAGCAGGAGCAGGAGTTACAATCGAGTCTATGAGCGAAGGAACGAAAGTAGCTGATGGTACATTCGAGAATGGTTTGTTCGAAGCCACTGCCCAGCGGTCGTAATCAAAACACCTGAACACCCGACACAGTCGTTTTCATAACAAAAAAAAAATGACGCCTCCCCCCTCACCTATCATCACACTCACCCATTTTGAAGTTGTTGACTAGACGTAGCAACGTTGTGATGTGCGGGAGGAGGAATTTTCAACAAACAGTCGGCCTCCATTTGGTGAGGATCTCTGAGATGCGAAATATCTTCGGATTTCCTTCTTTGCATGAGTTTTAGAGTCGAGTCGCCGATTCCATTAACCATCACGGGTGCATCATTCTCCTCTTCATCATCTTCATCGTCATCGTCCTCTTCCGACGCCTGATCTGTATCGACAACTCTTGAAGGCGGTTGAGACTGCGCCGCCTGCAGTGTTTTCACAAGGCTCATTGGATCCTCGCGACAGCTGCTTAAATCTCGCAGGCAACTTGTCGTCGTTGTCGCCTTCGATCCAGGATGCTCGAGACTTGAAATTTCAGGCCCGAAAGGCCGAGAATGTGACGAATCATAGGCTCCTAGATAACGGCGATCGCGTTCCCACTGTTTGTCGTATTCAAACCTAGAGGGGGGGGGGGTATTAGAACTATATCAACAGGTCCTAATCGTTGAATTTACCTGTTCAAATAAGGTTTATCGGCAGTTGTCCTAGTAATTACGGAAGGGGCGTAAGCGGGGATTTTAGGGTCGTAACAGGAAGGCCCTCCGTCGCCTTGCCCACTAGGACTCGGCGAAGCGGTGGCCGGGGAATGATAAATAGGGTAGGCCGGACTGGTGGACGATGGAGTTCGAGCGGAACTCGGACCGTTGAACGTTGCTACTATGGGAGGTTTACTGGGAGTGTTTTGACTTAAATATTCTCCACCCAAGCCGTACCTGAAAGAAAAATGGAATTTTGACGGGGTAAGGACGACATTTTATTTCAATTTTGGAAGCCGTTAAATCCGATTGTAGAGAATTACCTAAAGTCTTGAAATTGTTGTTCCAAACCACTCGTTATTTTTGTATTTGTAGAGGTTCTCCGTGAGTCCATCATCGCATAGCTGATTGGCGATGACTGCCCCTGATTGAGAACGTCCTGCGTTTTGGCCGGTAAAGAAGGAGGTTTGGTCACACCCGCCGGGGTGTAATCCATGGGCTGGTCGCACGGTGAAGAAAGAAGTCGAGTCGGGAGGAGAGTTTCTATAGGAGGAGGAATAATAGGAGGTGGGGGAGGAGGTGCCGACGGAGGATTACTCTGAAATTTAGCGAAGTCATTCACTGTGGGGGGCTGTTGGAAAAAGCTGGGATTCACTTTGGGAGCTGACGGCGTAGATGGCGCAAGTTTGGTTTGATGGCAGGCCGGTGGGTTGAGGGCGTTGAAATGGTTGAAATTGTCGTAAGTTTTGGATATAACTGGATTGGAAATAACGCTTTCATGCGGAAGGACTCCAAAAGGGCTGGGAAGTTGGTTGTTCTGAGACCACGTACTAGGCTGGTCGAAGAAATTGCTACCGTGACCCGACAGGTGTGGAGCATTGCTGTACGTATCCGCCTGAAAACAAGTTAAACATGGACTTTTGGCCCGAAAGAAACCATCACCGAACTGCATACTTCTGAATGTTTAAGACTCCTATAGTGAGACTTTTGATGGAATAAAGGATTGAAAACTGGATCGTATGTGACTGTCGAAGGGGACAGGAATCCACTCGCCGTGAAAGGAGGAGCCGTCGTCGCCGCCGACATATTGGACGACGCGTGAGCTTGGAGTAGCAGCTGGGAAGTCGATGGTGGGACGATACTGGCAGATGCCGACTCACCAACAGTCGTTCCTGCTTGTCCACCATTTTCCGGCTGGGAACTTTGAAAACTCGGATTGGTCAAACGATTGTAGGAAGCGGCAGCTGCGTACGCCGACCATGAACCAATGGGCTCCATGACATCTTGGTGCTTGAAATATATTTAGAATTCAAGGCTGCGAACAAACAGATTGTCACAGAAATAAGACTAACTGATTTAACTTGCGATTGAATGCAATAGAGAGGTGACGTTCTAAAAGTGAGGTTCTGGATTTGAATAAAATTTTGAGAGCTTCCCCAGTTAATGGTGATTTTTGTGGCCACAGGGGTCAACAATCGGTGGTTCGTTAGAATCTAGGCTTACTTACTTACTTACTACCCCAAGTTAAGTTCACGTCTTGTCTCATGATATGTTGCTGAGTTGTAGCGTTCCCCATTTGCACAAAATTCTGCATTTGGGCAGTTCATTTCCACCCGTCTTCACTGAATTAAATCATATGTTAGTGGAGAAGACGGGTGGAAATGAACAGCCCCGTTGCAGAATTTTGTGCAAATGGGGAACGCTATTAGTGTTGATTCACTGTCCCAAAGTCATAATTATGGATTACAAGTCGCGTCGCTTTTGATAAGACACGGTCCTGAAGCATTTTGGGAAAATCGATCCCGATAGATGCCTCTGCAATTCTTACTTTATTCAATTACGAACAAGCTTTCATGAAAGGGCGTAGGTTTTCAACTTTTCCTTGGGGGGCTTCTGCTCTCAAATTTGTTAAAAATTTGTAATTATCACTTTGTTTCATTATGTATACAGTAGATGCGGTTTAAACACCTAGGAATACGAGATTGGACATGAGGTCTATTCGTTTGTCGTCCGGAGCTGCACTATTAGCACTGAAAGTACTAACCTTTCATTATTTTTTCGCGTTATTTCACATGATAACCCGCGAGGTTGCAAAATTTCGTGCTGCTCGGAGTAGTCCGGGACGACAAACGAATAGACCTATTGACTCTTCCTTGTTGTTCTTTTGTAAAAAAAATACAATTTAGGAGAACCGAGATCTTTCGTATTCAATAACTGGTGTCAGAAGTAATCAAGGTTACCTGATGGCCCAAGAATCTCTTCTTTACTACCTGCCGAAATTGTTGATGCGCTCACCGGGCTCCTCACTCGGGCTCTACAGGTTGTGTCATCCAACATTCATGCGTCCTCCGTGGCTGCCAACGATATTAAGCCACCGCCGTTCCCTTTTTCTAAATGGGGAACTTGCATGAATGTCCGACTTGGGAGAAAAAGTATACCGGTGAATTGGCACATGGACAGAACGATATCAATGGTAGTTGCAGCCCGATTGGTGCATTTGGTGAGTTTTAAATAAATTTCAAAGTTCTTCAAGAGGGGATAGATGGTACGAGGGGAAATGACAATTCAAACGTCAATGCTTGAAAAATGTGCATGTTCCCCATTCCGCCCATCTGAGCACTCGACGGTCAATGACTATTTCACCAGAGCTGATTGGGCTTTTGAGCTCAGTAAGACCCCCAACAGTCACCGTGCAAGATATATTTTTTTCCACATGGGTCCGTATCTAAATGACGCGTTGAAATTTCTCGTCAGACCTCACCATGAGGAAGTAACATAAAAAATTAAAATCGCTGGAAACATTTTTTTTCTAAAGACAATGACTAAATATGACCAGGAATTGAATACTAGTGCGTAAATGATTGATTTCGATTTATAGCGGATTAATTAACTTGTCAATTTTTTTTGTTACCTTAAACGGCCGGTCTGTGACTCGTGACGTAGTTAAGGGGTTGTGACCCCTCCCATTCCTCCGCATCCTGGCTGTTATCATGTTTTGCCCCTTCTTGTCCAACCAATTCTCCTAAGTCCTATTGTTTGATTTGTGGGAAGCTATTGTGGAGGTCACGCGAATGCTATTATTACGTCATCAGTCTATCTAGCCTATTTCAAATGGGTCCCACAACCCAATAGTTTTAAAAATTAATAAAAAATATAGGGCCTACTTTTATTTGAACGGATCGTGTTTTCATGAGTTTTGGTACCCAAGCTATCACGACAGCATGATTTTGGAAAATGTGTTACTTCCTCATTCCGACACGCTTGGCTACGATGACATCAAAACTACACTCATAAATCATTTCGAAAATTCCAGTAACAAATACGCCAAAAGCATTCAGTTTCGCCTTCTTCATCAACAAGGTAATGAAACTATCTCTCAATTCGCCCTCCGGCTCAAAACGAAAGCAACACGTGAGTACGGAGTTTCTCGATCGGATGTTGAAAGAACATCTACTTCACGGCCTCAATTCGAAAGAAAAATGTGGCGAAATCATCATGAGGAATCCTGCCACGTTTCCTGCGGCATTTGACATAACGACTACTCTAGAGGCCACGCTGCTATTAACGACCTCACAAATTCAAAAAAATAGATCCGAGTGGGAACACGAACCTACCAATAAACTGCGTTATACTCAACCAAAACTAAAAAATCGCAAGAGAGGTACGTCCATCGAAGGCAACGCCAATGTAATGGCGGGAACTGGTCGAAGTTGCTACGGCTGCGGAGGTTCCCATCCTCGTTCTGAATGCAAATTTTGTAACGCGAGTCACGCCCGTGGAAAAAAGGGACATATCTTCACCGTCTGCCGTTCTAAACCACCAAAAAAGAAAGTCAATTCTCTGGATGACTTTTCCCCGAATTACGACGCCACAGAATCTTTTGATCGGCTTAGTGACCTTTATCCCGGGACAAACAAAAGAAAATTGATTTCTCTTCTCTTTGACGGTGTTGAAACCAGGATGGAGCTCGACACTGGCGCGCCTTGCAGTATTATGAGCATAGAAACTCTCCGTTCCCTTAAACAAAATTTCAGTTTGCAGCAATCCGATCGAAAATTTTCCTCCAGCTATACCGGCCACCGCATATCGTGCTTCGGTCTCATCCCCGTCAACGTAACCATTAATTGCAAAACCGTAAACCTCGATCTTTACGTTGTAGAAGGCAACTTTGGTTCCCTTATCGGGCGCGAATGGATTCCCCACGCTAATATACCAGCTATTTGGCAACGTCGCATCAAGGAGGTCCTACGTGGAATCAAAAAGACGCTTGTCTTCTTTGATGACATTTTGGCCTTTGGTGAATCTTTCTCTGACATGTTTCAAGTTTTGTAGGGATTATTTGATCGCCTCAAAACGCACGGCCTCAAACTTAACCGAAGCAAATGCATATGTTTCGCTCACTCAGTCGAATTTCTCGGGCATAAAATTGACACTAATGGAATTCACAAGTCGGACAAACAAATCGCTGCGATTCGCGACGATCCGACGCCTACTACCATCGAAGAGCTACAACTATTTTTGGGTAAAGCTACCTATTATAGCTAGAGAACCTTTAAAACACAGGTACTGCAACACGGATTTCAGCGCCATATTTGGTCCCTCAGTCGTTAGGGTAAACACAATATCATGAATGAAAAAATTGTCATCGTAGCAGCAAACAAACGCGGAATGCGGTCGAAATAAATAAAAATATCCTACTTGTCAATGATATCAGGTGACAATTATAATCATATGAGGGACCAAGTATGGCGCCGATTTTCGTGTTGCAGCACTCGGGGTTTTTAGTGCCTTATTATAGCTCGTTCATCCCGGATCTTTCGATGAAGGATCGACCACTTCGAAACATACTTCGTGTTCGGTTTTCAAACCTCATCCCTATTTCCATCGCCTGTCTCTTCATTCATCTTTCAGTCTAGACTGCTTCAGAGCTTCACTTTCGTTAATATTGTTCTTGTTGGAAGAAATAGCTTCAAATCATATGTTGCAACTAGACAAGCGGAAGCAGCGGAAGTAACAAAAAATAAATTAAAATTCCTCACCTGTCTCCTGGTCTTCGAGGAGAGCGGTGGCTTTTTGGTTCATTTTTATTTTCCCTTGTGAGTCGTAAATTAATTGAGTTACACAGCCATTCGTCGCAATCAAGCGTTTGGCTTCGACAAACGATTCAATCGACAGTTCGAGTTCGTCAACTGAAACATTCTTCCTCGTCTCATCTCACAATTTTCGCTGCTCCAGTTCAGCCGACACGACGTGTTTTTTCCTCTTGTTTTCACGTTGTCATCCGATCGTGAATCTGCCATCGTCGTTTTCTCCTCGACCGTCTCAGTACGGAATCATATTTGCGGCTCCAATTCAGACAACTCTGAAGGGAGTTTAGCTTGCAGCTAATTATTTGTGTACTGTTTATTCCAATACTAATAATTAATTTTCTTTTAAGATCAGCCCTTAGAAGCAGTCTATCGTCCATCATCCATCCATTTATTTTCAACTTTTCTTCAAATAAATTTCACTTTTTTCAAGGTCCTCCGGAATATACTTCTTCTTTATTGTTTTCTCTTTTATCAACCACTTCGTGAGTCAATCCATGAAGAGACCGAAAACCCATTCTCCACCTATAGTGAAAGCCGATGGGACTTGGGCTAGGAGTAATCAAGAGAAAGCAGATTTATTTGCGAATCACTTGTTTGCAACGTTTCAGCCGTATCCGACGCAGACTACAGAGGAAATTGTTACTCAGACGTACAAAACTGACGAGTATGAAATACATCCAGTCACGCTGAAAGAAATCAAGAGCGAAATAAAAGACAACATCAACGCTAAGAAGTCCCCTGGTTACGACCTGATTACAGGTAAAGTAGTGAAAGAGCTCCCAGAAATAGCATTAAAGAAATTACTTCATATTATTAATGCTGCGTTCAGATTGAAGCATGTGCCTTCTCAATGGAAGGTAGCTGAGGTAATAATGATCCCTAAACCAGGAAAATCACCGAATGAAACAACAGGATATCGTCCTATATCTCTTCTACCAGTCTTATCGAAATTATTTGAAAAATTGCTATTAAGAAGGCTTAAGCCAATTATAGAAAACCGAAAACTAATCCCTAATCACCAATTTGGCTTCCGGCATCACCACTCAACGATCGACCAAGTACATCGAATAACAAATGTGATCGAAAAAGCGTTAGAAAACAAACATATTGCATCTAGCGTGTTTCTGGATGTTGCTCAAGCCTTTGATAAGGTGTGGCACGAAGGGCTTGAATACAAGCTACACAGGGACCTCCCTAGACAATATTATCTGCTGCTAAAGTCGTACCTGGCCAATAGACACTTCAGGGTGAAGCAAGACGACAAATACTCGGACCTAAAGGCCATATCAGCGGGAGTACCTCAAGGCAGCGTTCTCGGACCAGTCCTCTACTTATTGTACACAAGGGATCTACCTTCAAGTGACGATGTCACTATTGCCACATTCGCCGACGATACAGCCATCTTGGCTGTTGGAGAAAACGTTGAGCAAGCTACAAGGAAACTGCAAACAACTGTTGACAAGGTTGTCAAGTGGACTAAAACATGGAGAGTGAAGCTAAATGAAAACAAATCAGCTCATGTGAATTTCACCAACCACAAAATTGCCACCCTGGACGTCAATATTAATTCGAGTAAGGTTCCGTATGTTGAGTCAGTAAAATATTTAGGTATGACACTTGACTCCAAGCTGAATTGGAAGAAGCACCTACAAAAGAAGAAAGAGGAGCTCAACAACAAGTCCAGGAGTATGTATTGGCTAATGGGAAGGAAGTCCCAATTAACTCTACACAACAAAATTCTCATATATAAACAAATTCTGCGGCCTATTTGGACGTATGGAATACAGCTTTGGGGCTGTACTAAGAAAATAAATGCTAAAATAATCCAAACATATCAAAACAAGGTGCTGCGCAGCATTGTGAACGCGCCATGGTACATGCGGAACGATGACATTCATCGCGACCTGAAAATGGAAACTGTTGGCGAAACCATTGCCAAATTCGCTCGGAAGCATCAAAGACGCCTCCTCAAACATAAAAACCCAGAGATGTCGAATGTCCTGAATAATAAGAACGAACTCCGGAGACTCAAGAGAAATAAACCATCGGACCTCGTAGTGTTGTGTTGACGTTTGTAGTGCGTGTGAACCTGGTGCACTAAATTAATTATAATACAAACAAAGGATGTGACTTGTTGAATGACTATCCTAATAGTGAACTAAGTTATGAGATTTGATATTGCTAGATGAACTATGATTTCGCTTAATTTGTTCAGTTGCAATAAAATATCACGGAAAAAAAAAAAAAAAACTTCGTGAGTCCACTTTCATTGGACAAAGGAAGCGCATGTAAATGCTGATTACTGCTCGAGATTCCCTCTACCTAGTAACCACTATCTCAACAAAATAAATGACGAGGACGAATTTGAAAATTGCATGCTCGCTCAAATAGATCAGCTTCCCGTTCGAGCCTACAGAATATCAAAAGAAATCCGGAAAGACCCTCACCTTGGTAAACTAATTCAAATTCTTGAAATGGGACAGGAACTAACTCGCCACAACTTCAAAGCTCCTGAAGTTAACTACACGTTGTCCTCTGGGTGTCTCCTGTTTGAGCATCGTGTAGTCGTTCCACCTTCTCTCCGGGGTTTAATTTTGGATGATCTTCATACTGGACACCTTGGAATCGTTAAAATGAAAGGGATGGCTCGATCATTCGTTGACTGGCCGGGCATTGTTTCTGACATTGAACTTCGAGCACGAAAATGTTCCGCCTGTGCCGAGAATTCTCATGCTCCGCCGAAATTTCAAGGGGGTCACTGGGAGTACCCTAAAGGTCCATGGGAACGCATTCATATCGACTATGCTGGACCAGTTGCTGGTTCCATGCTATTTGTAGTTGTGGACGCTTACAGCAAATGGCTCGATGTTTTTGTGGTAAATTCAACCACTTCTTCTGCCACACTTGACCTATTGTTCTCTTGTTACAGCGTTCCTGTCACAGTAGTCTCGGATAACGGCCCACAATTCACGTCGGACGAATTTAAATCGTTCTTAAAATCACCCGGCGTAAGTTATCACAAGCGAATTGCACCGTATCATCCTTCTACGAACGGTCAAGCGGAACGTTGTGTTGGAACCGTAAAAAATGCCTTAAAAACGATGAATACGACCCCTTCAACATTGAGACAAAATTTGAACGTGTTTTTGCAAAGGTACAGGCGTGCGCCCCATTCAACAACTAACGGGTCTCCAGTCCTACTTTTCTTAGGGCGCAATATTCGGGCGAAACTGGATCTCTTGCGGCCGTCAGGCGTCGAAACGAGAGTTGTATCAAAACAACAAATATCGTTCAAACCTACATTTCGGGAGCTCAAGGAAAATCATATAGTTCTTTTCTTATCAGGAAATCGAGACAAAAAGTGGCTGAAAGGAAAAATTGTTTCACGACTTGGGGACTTGCATTACAGCATTGAGTGTGAAAATCGACAATACAAACGACACATTGACCAAATCAAACATTTTCAGGAAAACTGAACTTCTAATCAATTTACAAAGGGGAAGAAAGTTCCAGAAGACGAATCCGATTTCATAAAGCTCCGTCTCATGATCCACATAGGATGCGATGCCCTTCTCCACCTCAAATTCGTTTGGAACAACCAAACGATCGGACAATAAGTCCAGCACCGCAGGACTTGAGAAATCCGCCAATTGCAATCTCTCTTCGGCGCTCACCAAGGATTCGTAGGCCTCCCAATCGTTTCAGGCCTGATGAATAGCCAAATAGCCAAGCGTCATTGAGGGGAAGAAATGTTGTGTATATCAACATAAATGATTGACTCTTCCTTGTTGTTCTTTTGTAAAAAAAACACAATTTTGTAGAACCGAGATCTTTCGTATTCAATACGCTGTCTGTCGAGTGATGACCCTATACGTGCAAAGCTCTGGTTAACAGTGTCCCAGTCACGGAGCGGAACTTGCGAGGGTAGCCTTCACCAAGAAGATGGCGTCCTGAGAGAGTGTCTCCAGGACATAGTCGAGGTGTGAAGATAGGTCCTTTGGATGGATGAGGGGGGGGGGCTTGATAAATCGACGTAATGAAGGACGGTCGTTAATAAAGTTTTGGAGCGGCGCTACAACGAGCGTACATCCCAAAGGCTCAAATTAAATATGACATCGTCTATTGCAGGCTTAGCTGCAGTGAATTGAATTTAAGCCTTTTTGCATGTACGCTCGTTGTCGCGCCGCTCGAAAAAGCTTCCAGCGGACGACTGGCCTAATGTTGGAGTGCAGCGCTCGAGACGAAAAACCGTCATCCACCGTCCGTCCGTGTTGGGAAGAAATAACACAATAAGAACAATGGATGTGAATGGTATCGGAGGGTCTAGTAGTTTCGGCGGGAGGATGCGTTTGGCAAGATGGGCCGAGCCCCGTACGCAACCGTGCGGTCCCCCGTCATTATACCGATACCTTTCCAAGTACATCTTAGAGGAAAAGGACGTTTGGGGCAAACCAAGCCTGAAAGGAAAGTTACTAGCTTACTGCACGCCCATGGTCTCATCAGTGTCAACCACGTAGTCCAAGAAACAGGTCTGAACAGTGTGGACGCTACGGATCTCAAGGACTCGCCTCGCAAGCTCTCAAAATCAACTGAATTGAGTGCCTTCTCAAGTTATCGAACGGTGAGGACAAATCAATAATTGTCAAAAACTATGATGAGGTTGAAACACTTCAAAGAAGCATCGAGAGACAAAGCTCCTGTTAATTAATGGTTGCATTCGAAATATTCATCACATCGAAAATACATTTTTTGTGGGTTCGAGCTGGGCGCCTTAAAATTGTGACCCTGTCCGAATCAATCTTATCAGAAAGGCGCAAATGTTCTTACCTTTTCATGCTCATAGAAAACTTATCTAAACCACAACCCGTCGGAGATAATGTAACAAAAAATTACACGGGTAGAACGCGAAACTTGGGATTTATTTAGAACACTGTCATTAGCGAAGACGGGGAACGACTTGTCAAAAAAACATACTCTTCGAGTACGACCTTCCGCATTCTCTCAATCGATTGATAGCAGACAACGACCAATGGGTGAATGATGATGTTGAGGTGGGGTGGGGGCGTATTGTGTGGGAGATGGAAACTTTTGATGGCACCCGCGTCACAGTAAAAAACTCAATTTGAAATGTTAAAAAATTCAAAAATTGAAGGAAAATCGACTTTACAACGAAAAGACAAACAAAGCAAAAAAACAAATAGACAAAAAAGTTGTCCGATAATGAAATCTTCAGAGCTTGACCTAATTTTCAACGAGGGAGGAATTTTAAGTCTTGACAGTTACCTTGCAATATTGATGGGTTGACAAATGAAATTGATGCCAAAAATTTAGATTTCATTTATCCATCTCAGCGCTACATTATTAACATTATGACTGATAACAATAAAGCCAAAAAAGTAAATAAATTAAAATTGGGATTTAATTCAAATTTTCACGTGGCACCATCTGCGTACAAACAATAAATTATAATACAATATCTTACATCCTATAAATTTTTCCTTTCATCGGCGTTTTGGGTATTTCAGAGGAAGCAATTAGGAAACGGGGGAGGGGGAGGCTGTACTCACAAATGCACAGGAAAATGGCACACACTCATAAAATAAAATAAAAATGCACCTTAGCCGTCAAGAGAGACATTAAATTATGCAACTAGTTTACTTATAGCGTTTTACATTTGCACAAAAATCTGCGATGGAGCAATTGATTTCCACCCGTCCTCTTTTAATTAAAACGTATGATGATGGGGAAGACGGATGGAAATTAACTGCTCCAGAACAGAATTTTATGCAAATGGAAAACGCCATTACTTTTATCGACACCATTTCTGAGACTTGAGTAAAAATTATTATCATGATGAACGAGGAATAACGGTACATTACGAAGGTTACTTTTTTAAAATGTATTTCATTTTTTTGTAATCCATATGGTGATTATTTGCCACTATTATTCCTTTTGCTTGGAATACAACGAAAAATACAACTACAAACGCTACTTGTTGAGTCGAGCAGCCGGTGGCATGTACGTTAGTTGAGAGTAGCGCTGATTGTTTCTTCGGTCAGACCTGTTGCCACCAGGCTGGGCTCCTCGGGAGGAGTTTCCACTTCCACCGGGGCCACCTCCACTGCCTGAACGTCGCATGTCATGGGGCATTACGCCTGTATCGACCGAAAATCATGAACAACATAATTAGAGGGAAAGGAGGCAGTAAAATAGGATGTGACGGACAACCCCGTACCCCATAATATAAAGGAGGACCTGTCGGTCGGGACCTATATGAAACCAACGTCATCGCAACGCAATGAGTTCTTACCCGTAAAGTAATTGTTAGATTTCACCGAATTGTGGTGGAAATTTGAATTCATATCGTCGGCGATGAAATTGGGTTCGAGAGTTGAGTTAGCGTCCTCCGTCACGGGAATACAGTCGACTTGTAGTACCTCTTCGAAATTATCGTATTCCAAAAATCGTACAACACACGTATTGTTAGAAACGCCGGTGACTTGAGCGTCGTAATACTGCAAAAATGAGATAGAGTAATTGTGTAAAATGGGTGAAGAGTAATGCGCAGTGACGAGAATATTTCAAAGAATCACCCTATTATCCTCCCAGTACTTAGCCTTGCACTTATCACCAATTTTCCACTTATACTTGTCGCTCCTATAGCTCACATGAGATTTTCCGCCTAACATTAGTAATAATTAAAATGTGTATAATAACAAGAATGCATGGGGATCCCGAATGTTACCTGCAGAATTTGAAAGTGTAGGCATAGGTTTGAACGGTGAACTCTCTTTGTATACAAAATCAGACATATCGGACATTCCGGAGTTCGACACAATTGGCACAAATGACAAATTATCTTTATAAGGAAATTCGGGGATGTCCGGCATTCCCGGCGGTTTAAAATACGTCTGATTTCTAAAGTCTGTCGTGGGCTGACTGTTAAATCCTGCGAAAGCGGAGAAACGATTAGACTAGGTCGACTTAGCCCACACAACAAAAGAAAACACCCACCTATATTATCGAGTTTGAAATGATTTCGGAAACCGTTATATTGAATCGGAGGCACTGGCGAATTGTTGTTATTCGCCTTATTAGCGAAATAGCTCGACGCGCTAACACCGTTGGAGTTCACTGGACGAGAGCCGTTCGATGTCGACGGGGTCGATGGCGAAGCGACAAATGTTGACAAATCAGTTTTACCGCTGATGAAATGATCGAAGTGTTCGGTCGAGGATTCGGATCTTTTGCTTTGATTTTGAAATCTGGGCGGTTTTTGGTCTATGGAGACAAAAACTGGATTTTCAAAGGGAGAGGGGGAGTTGTTATCTCATATTTTTAAAAAGAACATACTGTGATGCCATCGTATGGCCGACGATGAATTCGTTTGGTGGTTCCGGGGGAAGTCATCTTTAACATTCTGTTGCTTTCGCTCGTCCCCGCCGCTACTCCTCGACGAGTTACTTTGAAAATAATTGTTCGAGGACCCACCGCTTCCGTGCGAATTGAAACCGCCGCTTCCGTTGCTATTGTAGCCACCCCTGTGGCGACCTCCACCGCTTCGACCGCTGTCGCTCCTACCACCTCTTGTGCTGTATGAGTTATGGTTACTGTAATTCGACGACGTCGGTTCCCATTCTTTTTTCTCCTCTTTAACGTCCTTTTCTGTTTAAAAATACTTTGTAAGGAGACGTACATGAGTTATAATGGACAATTTTTTTATACGTTACCAGGAAGTGACGGTAATTTGCCTTCGACGTACTGAAAAAGGCAGATTTTTCCGCTTGGCTTCGGTCCCGACTCTTCGTCGCCTTTTCTTCTATTTCTTCCACCACCCCCACCTTCTTTTTCTCCTTTTTCCTTGTCATCGCCTCCTCTACCAGTGCGTTTCTACGATTCAAAGTTCAAAATGAGTCACCTATAATGCGAATCGCAAAATTGCATTCCAACCATCAAACTTTTCAGTGCGCGGTCCGCGTTGTTTTTATTCTGTCGCAGAGCATTCTCCGCCTGTTGCTGAGTGAATCCCTTTTCCATGATTGCCTGAACATTTTTGTCAAGCAACGGTTTTCCACCACCACGGAAGACTTTCTTAGCGGTCGCCGCTTTGTCCGCTTCCGCTATCGCGTCCCTTCTTTGCGCTTCAAACTCGTCATTGTCCTTATTTTCTTTATTGCTTTCTTCCAGAGACTGTACTCACAAAATAAATAAATGAAGGCCGTACAATTAAATTGGTTCTGGCCCGTACGAACCCGAAAATTTTTGTCATCCAATTTGGTTGAAGCGATTTTTTCACCAAATGGAATCCACGGGGGTGGTCCACCATCAGAGCAGTAACGCCCTCTTGTTTGTTCTGCCAAGGTCTAAACAAATGAAAACATTGAAGCATAGACAAAATTCAAGTAAATATCAACACGAAAATACCCTTTTGAAGGTCCACTTATCCATGAGATTCTTGACAATTCCACCAAGAAAGTCAACATGATTGTCGGTCAACAACAACAACCCGGAGCTCACGTTTATTTTCCCTTTGAGCCTCAATTTAGTACCAGGGGGCGTGTGCAATCTACAGAAGGCCCAATCGATAATTAAATAAATAAATAGGTACCTACATACATTAAAAAAAAAAAAATGAAAAACCCAACCAAAAAATACGCACGCAATTAATTGAAGCGGACTCAATTCAATAGCCGAACAGACTTGATTGCCGTCTGTCAAGTATAGTTTGAGCATACGAGGCGCACCATGCGAGTCTTGATTGGCTTTTGGAGCGGATATATTACGGATTTTTTGGATTTGAACGACCAGTGGTCCTTCGAACTAAAAAAAACGAAAACGAATTAGAGTGGTGTGGTGCGTGGGAGGGGGATTGTGCACTGGAATCTCACGATTTCATTTTTGATCTTTGCAAACTCTGCCGGAAATCCAGCTCCGCCAAGGTCGCGTAAGTCGGTCTTAAATGTCGGGGCATTACAATCACAGTTAAAAATTCGAACATGAAATATTTCGCGTATTTAAATGAACAATGCGAGCAAATTACATTTAATGCTTTCCTGATAATATCGGTCTTTTCTGTGAGTTTCCCGCCGTCTGTTAAGGTCTCCAATCCTTCCGGAGAGACCTTCCTGTGGGAACAGACAAAAATAAAATATGAAGTTCGTAAACTCGATCGCGAGATAATGCGAAGTGAAGCTTCAAGAAAGCCAGGAACCGGGAGTCAAACCAGTACCCATGAATCCATTCCAGGAGTACTGAATTTATTTCAGAGAGAAGGAAAAGCCTTTATCAGCAGCCAATGATGAGATGTCGTTAGTGCTGCCTATGGTGTTGCCAGTGGACCCATGATAGTAAGGTTGTCTAGATGGTTTTCCGAAGCACGGATAGACAGCCCCCGGGTCACGATCATCTCCGGGCAAGTTCTAGCCACAACCCCGAACCCAGACCATAATATTCAAGTATGAAACCCACTTTCCAACAATCTCGCAACACCTTGTCTCAGCACTTTAAGGGATATCGATTGGTTTAGCCCATCTCCCTGTGGATACCGTGTGTCATAAGTTGTCGCTGTTTTCAGATCAGAACTGCCCCAGGCCTGGTATATTGCCTGGTGCACCATCCAAGAATAGAACGACCAGCAATTCATTGACCATTAGTTCTCAGTGTGCACTCTTATTTTCCTATGAATACTTAAAAAGGTCACAAACACAAGGAGGCAGCGACCAAAAACCAATCACTCCATTTCATTCAATTTCATCGATGTATAGCGTTTTCCATTTACATAAGATTCTGCTCCAGAGCAATTAATTTCCACCCATCTTCTCCATTAACATAATTATGTTTGAATTCAGAGAGGACAGGTGGACATAAACTGCTCTGGAGCAATTTCATGCAAAATGAAAACGCTATTATACAGGGTGGATGCGTACAAATGTAAAGAAAAAAATGAGTAAAATTAGACCTCATTTGCGATCGAAAAGACCTCATAAACCATGGTCCGAAAATCAAAACCTTTCGAGATATGATTTTTTAAACATCTTTTTAGGATAACATCATTTTCCTTGACAAAATGCGAGTAACTCGCTTCCCAGCTGACTTTCTACAACTTTTGCTTTTGCTTTTTGACGCTGGATTTGGGAAGAGCACACTCTTTTCTGTCAGGCCTAGCTATTTTCGTCAAAAATAACTATTTTCTGTGTCCTCGGCAGCACTTCCAAGTTATGCGAAACGGAGATTTTCAAAAAAAGGCAACCCCCACTTACCCATACTAAAACTGCACCCTATCGACTTCCCATGGATCGGAAAAACTTCTTCAACATGTTTCTTCAGTATTACTCATGAGCGTTTGTTTCATTAATTTGTGATTTTCCGGCAGAAATGACAATTTTTTAGAAAAAAGAGTGATTTTCCAATTCAAAAACGATTGCTTTTACCTGCAAAATGCAAACAATCCTTGTGAATTTCAACATCCTCAGCGTCATGAAAACCTCACCTGCCCTCTATTTTATAACTCGCAACGCGCGCGTTAGCAAAAGTTCTCAGCCGATTACTTTCAATTATTCACCTTGTTTATTTCACTAACGCACGCGTTAAGAGTTACAGAATAGGGGGGGGGGGCTGAAGTGGTCCATTGAATGTAACCAACCGTGAACGCTTCCAGAGTAACAAACAATGTCGCTCCGGCAGCTGGCTGTCGAATAAAGTGCATTTCACTACTACTAAGTTCGACGTTTTCAGTTAATTTGCGATCATTCGACAAAACTTACTACTCAGTGTGACTATCTACTTTTATTTAGCAATTTCTGCCAAATAATCGCTAATTTACTGAAATTCGTAGTAATGAAATGCACTCTATTCGACAGCGACGACAGCCAGCTGCCGGAACGATATCTTTTGATGCTTTGGTGAGCGTTCATATTCAGTTCCATTCTAAGGACCGCTTCAGATGAGGTTTTAATGATTTTTAGCATGCTGACTGAAATTCGCAAGGATTGTTTGTATTTACAGGTAAAATCAAGCGATTTTGAATAGGAAAATCAATAATAACCCTGTATCCATGTATGAAAGCATACATATAATCCAGTCAAATGGTGTTCAAAATTGCCCTGAGGTGGAAAAAAATGGAAACCTGGGAATTACTTTTGATTTTCATGTTTTTTGGGGTGCTGAATCCGAATCTGAACTTTTCCAACAAAATTTCCTGTTACGTTTTGAGATATTGGCGAAAAACGGTGAAATTTTGATAATTTTGCCCATTTTTCAATTATAATTTCTTAGGAGGGTTACTGACGTGAAAACACGCTGCTTACACATTGAAACTACACAGAATTTCCTACAAGTCGTTATCTAAACGGATTTTTTCCGACCATCCGTTTTTGAAATACAGCCCTTCAGAAAATGACCATTTTTCCATACAATTGATAGTCCAGTCCATTGGGGCTCTGGAAAGCCTGTTTCAGGACAAACGTATAGAAGTTTTTCTCAACGGATTTATTCGTTTTTGAGGGTGCTGTATCCGAATATGAACTTTGCCTCCAAAAAATCGGTCGGCTTCACGTCAAACAGGAAATTTTCCGACATTTTCTACTCAATTGATTATATCTATGGAACTATGTACTTTTCGATGATGGCGTTCCTTTGCATTTTTGAAAGAGACTAAATTTGTGACAATTTAAGCCAATTGTATCTCTGTACGTCCAATAGTTCTTGAGATATGAACCCTCAAAAATTGACGAGTGCAAGGGAAACCGAGTTTCTCGTCCGAAGTATCCTGAGAGTCTGGGTACGTGTCCACACAAAGCTAGTCATTTTAAGACTCCCAGACGCTTTTGAGCTATCTAATAGGATAGGTAGTACCTTATTTGTTCATAATTTTTTGACAAAGTCTCATATTTTTCAGTGAAACTGAACAATCTCTCCTTCCAGCTGTATTTAGGGTAATTTTGGAGACAAATCCTAAAGGAGCACACTTTTTTTATTATGAAACGCTCGCGTCCAACGGAAGAAATTTTCATAAGCCTTCTCAAAGGAGGTTGGAAGTTGCGTGAAATAGTGTTCTTTATATTTTCGCTTAACAATCCATACACAATTTTGTGAGATAAGTTCATAACGCAAGGTGACCAGTTTGGCTAAACGTTCTTCAGATGGGCGCGTTTATAATCCCCCTCTACACTTTTTCAATATGTACCTATCTTTGATTTCGATCAAATCGGTTCGTCATAGAAAAAGTTAAAGTACGCGACACGAAATAAGGCGGGTGTGACTCATCGACTAAAAAACCAACGTTGCGCATTATAGTCCCAAAGATGCGATGAAAAGCTCAAGTCTACACCCATAGCTGGCAACGTTGCGCTCCCATCGTTGTCACTTCGGAGAGCTGTGAGCCGGTGAGCGTTCGTAAAACCCCACCCTACATCACCAGCCACAACGCATGGAGTGAAAACAGGGCATGGGAGGGCCGATGAGTCACACCCGCCTTATTTCGTGTCGCGTACTTTAGGCATACCTATTCCACTTTGCATAGTTATTCACGTGGCTTCCGCTATTCGATGCGATCGAAGAAAAACGCGAATGGGAACTTGTGGCTTTTTTTATGGTCTTCAAACAAAGCCTGAAAGAACGATTAGTCTACACCGATGGTTTCAGAGATATTTCAGAAAATCGAACAAAAGAGCCCTCAAATCCAAATTCAAGCTCGTGCTATGCCAACACCCGACGTGGAATCTTCAAAATTTTTTTAGGAAATGGAAGGAGGTGTATCTGAAAGAGATTGTACCTAACATTCATCATTTTTCCAGCTTCAGGCTCAAGCCAATTTTCCGTCAGCGGCAGAAAGTGGTCAATTTTTGACGGGTCATATCTCAGGTCGTACGGAGATACAATTGGGCTTAAATTGTCACAAATTTAGTCTATTTCAAAAATGCAAAGGAGCGTCATCATCGAAAAGTACATAGTTCCAGTACACAGACCAATTGAGCAGAAAAAGTCGGAAAATTTTGCCGTTTTTCGCCGATATCTCAAAACGCAACAAGAGATTTTGTTGGAAAAGTTCAGATTCGGGTTCAGCACCCCAAAAAACATAAAAATCAAATGTAAACCCGAGGTTTCCATTTCTTTTTCCACGTACAACTACCATTTGACTGTTGTCAGAACTCATCCCTTCCTTTACATAATGAGTTAATTGATTGTGGACACATGTTTTATTGTCATTATTAAAAGATTGATTTTCAAAAATTCTTCGTCTCGCGTTTTCAAATAAAGTTTTATAGATATATCGTGTCGGTTTTCAACAACTGTATTAATACAAGGTAAATAGACACAGAGGTATGCTCGTAACTACGGAAATTTTTGTCAAAATTGACGTCACGGGAGTAAAAAAATTAACGAGGGACCAAACTTCACATATGAAGCTTCCCCTCCCATGGTTTCTCCCTTGGAATTTCTTTGTAGATAAAGCAAACAATGAATGAAACGCCAAAATAAGTGCCTGCAAATTTTTTTAAAAGCGATATAATTTGGCGGAGTCGTTCCTTAGACCTTATGTACCGTTTTAAGGCCCAGTTAATTGATACGTACCACGTGAAGCCCCGTGTACAGACAGCACTCGGCGCAGTGACGGGCTAGTTTATTATGTGTATCAGTGTGAAACGACCAGTAAGCTTCATGAGGGAGCAAGGAAGGGCTTCCCTGCTGCCAGCGACAATCACGCTCACGAGCATATCTTAGATAGGTTGGACAATAAAGCTGAAGTTTAAAAGTGTTCCCTGTCATGTATAAAAATAGAAGTAATTTAATATTTTAGTATTAATGGTGTCCTTCGACCAGAATCCCGGCCTCGAACCTAGCCGTATTCAATCACTGTCGACATTGAGGAATTTGTTTGCCTCATCTGGAGCCTCAGTACAAACTCCGCTAGACGTGATTGCTATGGCGGGATAATGTTATTTCTTACTTGGCGTCCTTGGATCCGCGTGCGGCTTTTGCCCGACCGTTCATACTAAGGCCCCTGGCCGCATACCCAGGATGGAATAGGGCGAATCTTGGAGGGCATGACAGAGTGATTCAGTCCTCGAGTCACACGAGTTCGAGCTCCTCGTGCTCATTCCGCAGAACAAAATAAAATTCGGCTTGACGGAACTGGACCATCAGCTTCTTTGCTTGTAGAGTTTATTGGGTCAAGTTCAATATACTTAATTACTGAACAATGAAGACATCTTTCAACGACTGATCAAGTTGAGGGTCCAGAAGTCCAGACCCTCACCCTTGTGACCATCAGATGGCGCAGGCTTTGCCTATCATGACAGCAAACACAGCCCTATAACCTGCTTTAGATCTCCTTAAGATGAGGCCAATACCTAGGAAGTTGCCGGCCCTTACCTGCCCTGTACCCCATCTTTGGCCCGGAATCCCCGGCAGAGTCGGTCCGATCACTCAGCTCGACCCGTTAGCCGCGACTGATGGCCAGCCAGTCGTGCCCGAGAGGCACAAGCACTATATGGAGGTGGGTCTTTCAGAGCTGAGGATGCTGGCTTGCGCCATGGCCCGAAACCGGGCAGGGAAGGTGCTCCTGTGCCTGAATAGTAGCCAAGACTCAAGAGTCGTCCTTGCCAATTTGGGCCACCATTTTTTTACTGTTTGACCCTTCTAAAAAATCTCCTGTCCCCTACGCACATTAATGACCACATTTTAATTAAGTAGGTAATTTAATAAATGCAGAATTAAGAAGAGAAAAGAAGACGAGGAGTGGTAGGACGGGGGTCGAGGTATCATCTGTTCAGTTCCCCAAACCCCTAGAAGGTAGAATGCTGCCTGAAAAAAAGGTCTTGAAACAAAACTGGGAAAAAGTCGGACATTTCTTGCTCAAGTATTTGTCTGCCCATATGGCAATATATTTCAGTGTTCAAACGAAGCATTTTGGTTTTTTGTTTCACTTCAGGGGGGTTGTAATAGAGAAGTGAAACACATGCGAGACGATATGAGATTAACATTGACAGCTAAAATTTATGAACACAAGGCTGTAAAATTCATTCTCATCTCGTCTCACATGTGTGGTTTACTTTTCTATTACAATCCCCCAGTAGAGAACCTTTAAAACACAGGTACTGCAACTAGTGTTGAATCGATACCAACAAAGTATCGATACTTTACTCATTTGAAGTATCGAATGGTACTTGGTATCGAATGAAAAAAATCGATACTCATATAACTTGTTTACAGTATCGTATAAAAAGTATCGATATATACTCGGTATCGGTACAGAAGTACCGATACCAAAAGTACTTGGTATTGATTCAAAAGTATCGATACCGTAGTGGTATCGATTCAACAAGCTTGTAATAAAACCCCTCCACTACCAACCAACAAAACCCAAAAGCACTACCATCTCTAATGATTTTTCGAGTCGTCAATCACTACTCCCTTATACAAATACAGATTCATTTTAATTGAAACACAATGACTACTTAAGCTCGATGCAACTTTTGAAATAGGATTGCCTACCGGTTTTAAAAAATATCCGGTCACTACCGGGGACCATATATTTCCTTTCGACTTCCAAATAAATAGCAATCATGCTACGAAAAATGCATAGTGTGCACCGAGCTTATAACTCTCTTACTTAACCGATACATTTACTATACCGAATGAATATACCCGATACCGAATATCTACTCATTTGAATCAATACCCATTCGATACCGAGTAAAAGTACTCATTTGAATAAATACCCATTCGATACCGAGTATTTACTTGTTTGAATAAATACCCATTCGATACCGAGTAAAAGTATTCATTTGAAACGATACCGAATCAATATCCATTCGATACCGAGTAAAAGTACTCATTTGAAACGATACCAAATCAATACCCATTCGATACCGAGTAAAAGTACTCATTTGAATCAATACCCATTCGATACCGAGTATTTACTTGTTTAAATCAATACCCATTCGATACCGAGTAAAAGTACTCATTTGAAACGATACCGAATCAATACCCATTCGATACCGAGTAAAAGTACTCATTTGAATCAATACCCATTCGATACCGAGTATTTACTTGTTTAAATCAATACCCATTCGATACCGAGTAAAAGTACTCATTTGAAACGATACCGAATCAATACCCATTCGATACCGAGTAAAAGTACTCATTTGAATCAATACCCATTCGATACCGAGTAAAAGCACTCGAATGGGTATTGATTCAAGCGAGTAAATACTCGGTATCGAATGGGTATCGTTTCAAATGAGTACTCTTACTGGGAAGCCGACATCGGGGCTAAAGAGGTTATATTTAGATGGACTGTTATCTACCCAGCCCTCCCATGGAATCTATGCAAATCGTGATAAGGTAACCCTTGTGTAACCCCCGTTGTCCAAAGTTAGCCCCGATGTCCGGAACTCCTTTTACTCGGTATCGAATGGGTATTGATTCAGTATCGTACTAGTTTTAATCAATACCCATTCGATACCAATTAAAGTACTCATTTCAAACGGTACGTTTCCGATGCCGGGAGTTCACGTGTTGAAATTAATTTAAAAAATTTAAAAAAATAAAAAATCCTCGGTAATGGTTAAAAAGTATCGAATCGTACTCAGTATCGAATGAAAAGTATCGATTCCTGAAGTACTCATTTCCCAGTATCGAATCAAAGTATCGAAATAGTACTTGGTATCGATAAAAAGTATCGATACCAAAACTACTGGGTATCGATTGAAGAGTATCGATACTTTACTCTATTTACTGGTATCGATTCAACACTAACTGCAACACGGATTTCAGCGCCATATTTGGTCCCTCAGTCGTTAGAGTAAACCAACGATATATAAACCTGGATTGCTCACAGCGGACTGGAGGGGCTCTCGTCCACTTTAAGCTCCACTTGGAGCTTATTTGATGGCAGACTTTATCAGCAGTGATGAGCAATCCAGGGGGCCTATTCTCTAACTCCGAAGCAATAGCTTTTTCGCAGTCATATGTTTATTTCATTAATTTTCTTCAAACAAATGAATGAAATAGACACATGTCTGGCGAAAAAAATATTGCTTGTTGTTAGAGAATAGGCCCCCAGTTCTTTTATACATCGTTGGGGTAAACACAACATCATGAATGAAAAAATTGTCATCATAACAGCAAACAAACGCGGAACGCGGTCGAAATAAATAAAAATATCCTACTTGTCAATGAGATCAGGTGATTATTATAATCATATGAGGGACCAAGTATGGTTAGAGAACCTTTAAAACACAGGTACTGCAACACGGATTTCAGCGCCATATTTGGTCCCTCAGTCGTTAGGGTAAACACAATATCATGAATGAAAAAATTGTCATAGTAACAGCAAACAAACGCGGAACGCGGTATATAAATAAAAATATCCTACTTGTCAATGAGATCAGGTGATAATTATAATCACATGAGGGACCAAGTATGGCGCCGATTTGCGTGTTGCAGTACTCGTGTTTTATAGTGCCTTAGTATGGTAAGGCTCTATAAGTTCCTACGAGTACTGACAGTCCGCCATGTTTGGTCCCCCCCTCCACATAGGGATCAAATGATTTGATATCTCTCATTGGCTGCTCCAGTCATGTAGGTTACGCTCACCAGCCAATCACAAGCCCTTCCCTCTCTAAAGGAACACATATGGCGGGTAATGTCAGTACCTGTGTGTAACTATCGGTTCTCTAAGTATGGCGCCGATTTGCGTGTTGCAGTACTCGTGTTTTATAGTTCCTTAACTTCAGCAGAGGGATTTAGGAGAGGGGGTAATAAAAATGCTTCAAATATGTGCGAATAATTGGAGGACATGATGGAGAGAGCTCATACTAAGCCCCTCCATGGGCTTCAAAATGAGGATAATAAAAAATAAATAATTCATTTTCTTGAACTAGCATTCAACCAAACTAACCTAAAACTTCACTTTTAATGTTTTTAACTACTTTGATCACCAGCTACAGTAGAAGGCAGGACAGAAAAGTCTCCGTGTAAGCCCTGTACACACGGAGACATTTATGTCATGACATCTACTGAAGCGGGTGTTCAAAACGGCTAAAAAAATTAAATTTGAAGTTTTAGGTTTGTTCGTTGTTGTGCTTAGTATAGGTTGCATAGGCACCACACAACACAAACATAGAGCTTGTGAACGGGCCTTAAAGCTTGAAGGGGACAGGTGTGCGTGACTTACATAAATTGTGTGAAGGTGGACCTCATTTGCGATTGAAAGCATCCCACTCACCAGGCTCCAAAAATCATAACCCTTCAAGATATGATTTTTCTATACAAAAATTCGTACCAAAGACGATGTTGGCGGAAGCTCCTACCAACCGACAACGAAAAACAGCACCTTTTTCTAAACGTTTTTCAATGCTCATCACTACACTTTCCTTCACTGAATACGGGTTATTGGCTTCCAAGTTGGCATTTTGTGGCTTTGACGACAGATTCGGAAATAGCGCACTTTTTCCTGTCATGATTAGCTATTTTCGATAGAATTAACTGCACAGGTTATCATTGGGGAATGCTTCAACTGTAAATTTGCCGCTTGCGTACATGTCGAGACGCATGTGAATGAATGAGGAAAAGACCTTCTGGTACTGCAGACGGATTGAGCCCCTTTCTTTCAGTTCAAGACAATCACAAATAAATTGAACAATGTTTGGGGGGTTTAACCCACCGAACAACCGAAAAAAAAAATGCACCAAGATGGCAGTACAGTCTCCGTTTCGACCTCAGACCGTCGGCTGCCAGAGCCACGATCATCAGCTCGGCAATCTATCCGGAGACGGAGCTGATGATCTGCGCCGACCTGGAGAGGAGGTACTACCGCACTACGGTTCTCGCCCACCACCTGACAAAAATCAATGGTTCAAATTATTTTTGATTGTCTTGAACTGAAAGAAAGGGGCTCAATCCGGCTGCTATACCAGGAGGTCTTTTCCTCACTCATTCACATCTGTCTCTACATGTACGCAAGCGGCATATTTACAGTTATGGCCAGGTCACACCTATCATGCACGCTTCCGATCCGACACCGATCATGTATGTCGGATCGGAGACTGTGGAAACCCTCGTAACGGTTAGACTATATTTGGGTTGGAAAGGCAATTTGAGAGGACTGAGAAGCATAATAGCCGTGAATTATTCGATATTAACGCCTATTACGGTCCCCACACCTATCAAAAAATGCATGATCGGTGTCGGATCGGAAGCGTGCATGATAGGTGTGACCTGGCCTTTAAGGCAGTTAATTTACTAATTTTGAAAAAAAAGGCAACTGACAGGATGGAGGGGGTCGAGGAACCATATGGTTCAAATCAGCGATGATAGACGCGAGGCATCGAAGATCACATCGCAGTGAAGGTGCTTCACTATAAACAGTCCCATACAATTATTGATGTTTGTTCCTCATCGCGGTTTCATCGGAGCATCGCTCATCGAGGTATCGCAGTGAAGGAGATTCACTATGAACGCACCCTAGGGTTGGATCGACAATGTCTGTTTAATCGTTGCTATAGTATATTTCATATCAAGAGCAGAAAGTGAGAAATATCGAGCGAGCGTTGTTTGACGAACGAGGCAATTAGACGAGCAACGATATTTCACTTTTTGCTCGAGTTGTGAACGCCATTTTTCGTACGACATTGGCAGAATTTATTCCCTAATTACTTAAAGCAAATATTAGTGAGACTTTTATGAAGTAAAAACCTGAACGTCTGTCAGGCGCTAGGGTATCGAACAGTTGGCTGGCCGAATTTTGAAAATACGTGAACGCTTTTCTACGAGTTAACCTCCCGATTAAATTTTAAAATAACTTCAAAAATTACAGACCTACGTAACTAATAACTTATCTTTTTATATGGTAAAATCGGCTCCGTCCGACAGCTTCTAAAAAATAAATCCGTTAATAAAACAAAAAAAGGTAAACTACCGCTCATCGAGTCGTCACATTCGAGTTCAGAGGACATGAAGCAGCGTGCGATATTGCACGATCCTAACATACGTGTATGGTATATTCGTCTTTCTTGAGAGGTTTTGGGTTCGGAAAGCTGTGCTTTCTTTACTAGTCGTACGAAAAGGGTTTAAACGATTTTGTATTCAAAAATCGTACAGGGATTTAAGCTCAGCTCAGCTTACATTGTAATCGTGATTAGTTGTTGATCGTGGTTTAAGAAGTTGGTGAAATCGAACCTCAGGGCGCTTTCACACTTGAGATTCCGGTATCTGGATACTGCGAAGGAGCGCCTTGACTATAGGGTATTTTTAGTATCCTCGATACGGGTATCGGATACAGGAATCTCAAGTGTCGTTAACTACTCTTCTCAAAGTTATAGAACAAGCCCGGACCACGACTCGGCCCGGTGACTTATATTTCACGCATGGTGAACAATATTGACGGGGCAAGTCGATTAATTTCAGCGTATTCGACCGGCTTGCAGCCATAAATATCAACGTCAAGGCTTCCGGTAGTCAATAAACAGGTCCATCGAGACAGATCGATAGATGCGTTGTCGACAATTTGGAAAGCTCCTGAGTGAAATAAAACTTAAGAATCTCGACAATTAGCGTCGAAATTAATTAGAATATCAAGTTGAAGTTGAAAGACAACGAGAAATCAATACTGAACGAGGTGTAGGAGGATGGAAAACCCCAGGGGCTCTCTCCCCCGTAAGGCAAAAAATGGGTGACAACATTTTTCAAAAAATACTCACCACCCATCATTTTCCAATTGCTCGGCGAGATCTGTCATGTTTTAGTCAAATGACGCCTCGTCTCTCCAAATCTACGCTTCCGTTCTCGTTTTCAGGGGTGAAAATCATTCGAGAAACTAGAGAATCAGAATCGACGAAAACTGCAGTTCCACAATTTCCACTCGTGGGACTGAACACTGAAGGTGGTGAACGGGGATGGTATGGCGAGGAAAAACGATCTCCCCCTTGACGACCACCCCTATCAATTTTTTTTGTTTTTGTTTTTCACTGTTTTCCACCGAACAAACCCCCGGAAAAAGATCTTCGGGTGGAAGTTCTTCCGCGAGAAAACCAACTTAAATAAAAAATCCAGTTATGAGAATTCGAATCAAAAAATAACTTTCATTTTCCACCCAGTCTTGATGACGTCACGATGTCTGCGACCATCTTGAGATAGCTAGGAAATGTAAACAACTTTGAAGTTTATAAATCATGATAACGGCACGAGAAAACTTGTAAAGGGGCAGTCGTCATTAATTTTTTATTATTTAATTTTATTTTTTCGTTCTTTTATTTCGTTTCGTCAATTTTAGTTTATTTAAATTATAATTTCGGTGAAACTTTCTGTTAGTTCTGTGATCCGTTAGTTTCTCAACCCGTTTTACTACGTACGAGGTAAGTTCAAGTGACAAGTGCTTGACGGCTTCTTAATTTTACACACTTTGTACCTAATCCATATTATCTGGATGCTCTTGGTGCACGTCGGATCTATTTTGCTGTTGTCTGGATTTCCGGCCATTCAGTCACTTCCTGTACGCTTGGCGTGAAGTGTTTCACGATTCATGCAGTAGGATGAAGTGGATAACACTGTCAAAAGTATCGCTCAGCCAAGGTATATGCGTCTGACGGAATCATTTTTCGATAAAAACGCTGCGAATTATCGAACAATGCCTTATTATTTCGACTATTTAATTTATAGGATGAACTAAAAGTAGGTGCATACAATATTTGTACTGGAGCTTGTGTAAACGACATGTATGTATACATGCATGGGTGTATATGTATGTTACGGTAATGTTGCAAATGCGTTTAATGACATTATCAACCGATTAATAACATCATTAACCGTTCAAGTCGGCTATTCTCGATATTAACGGGTTATTAACGTCTAGGAATTTTTTGTTCATGTTATCAACATCACCCGGTTATTTACCTTCAACCCGGCCACTAAGCGTTGATGGTTATTAACGTCAATACCCAGTTTTTAATAATTCGTCACAATCGTATTCACACCATTAACCTAGCGCTTCGGGTAATGCTGTTGTTACCTGGTTATTGGCGTCATTAACCGCGATTTTGAATCATCGGTCGTCGATTTACATTACTCGGTCATTTTCATTTATTGTAAATAACCGATTTGCATCGCACTCCCCCGAATAATAAAAAAAAGTGCGGGGAACTAGGAGTTTATTCCCTCCTCCCCTCACTAGCATCATGTTATTTTCCGTTTCAAGATGCGTGTAGAATCGAAATCCGTAATAATAAAAAAGTCCGTCCGCCGTTTTGGTCTTTATCCGCTGTAGGATGAATAGAAATATCTCCAATTTCGTACACAGGCTCAACTCAACGCCTATAGTTGGTCCTAGCAACTCCTCAGTTTCCCATTGAGATCCTTCTGTAGAGTGTTTATTATGTAAAAAATGAATATTTAATATTAATAATAAAGTGGAGGTTGTTTCAGCTCACTTTATTGATAATAATGGAGTGGAAATTGAAATTTCAGGTGAATAAAATACCTGAATCCAACCCACAACCACGCTTTCAAACTCAACCGATTTCATTCATCGTGGTCTCAGAAAAAAGATAATTAATTGGTGATTATCTGAGTCGATTTTGGGACCAATCGCAGCAAAGGGCTAATTCTAGCGGTATTTTGAACACTTAACGCCCTTTTTCCAGCCTTTTGGAGTTGTGGTTTGGGCTGACGAGAAGTACCATCTAGGTATTGAGTGGAGCCTTTGTACGAAATTTGGTATTTTTCTATCGCTCCTGCAGCGAATAAGAGCCAGGACGGCGGACGGACATTTTTTTTTTATTGCAGATTTGGATTCTACGCACTTTGAAACGTAAAACTAAAAATTTTGTTGCGATACGATCACAAAGACTTATTAGGGGTATTCATGAAAAATGTTAAAACTTGTATTTGTAATTGCTAAATTCCGAACAGTTGGGTAAGGCCATAGAAACGGAGAAACTGAACACAAAAAATACGAAATAACAGGGTTTACGTCGATAACATATGTTAAACTTCCGAGTATGATACCCCTATTATTGAGATAATAGGATAAGTCAAAAAAAAAAATTGATTTGTGGGGAACGCTGTATTAAATGGTTCGTGGTTGTTAATTGCAGGCTTCTATTATTAAGACACTGATTAAGGCACTGAAGTATTGTGGATACACCTTATAACTCTGCAGTCGAAAAATGACGTATCTGTTAACTTGCATTGAAAGTAAACAGTGAGCGTTCCGTGCCCCCAAAAATGAACTGGCCGTTAAACAACCTAACAATAGCCAATGAACATTCCAGTGCCTCCTCCCCCACCATCAAAAAATTAACTGGCGCCTGGTGATGGCGAATTCTACCTCGATAGGGTACGACGGCCTTGTGACCACGAAATAACCGGAAAAGCCTATTGTCACAGAAAAAGTGGAATGGGTATTCATTCTATCAGTGGAATGGAAGATTACCGCAGAAAGAATCAAATGCTTCTGTCCACCATTCTACATCCACAAAGGGGGACAATAGTCATCTATTGTGGGGAAATGGACAGTTCATGTGATGGAGAGTTGTTTTCTGCTGTAGAACACTTCCTGGTTACAAATATAGGTAAATGAGAAGAGTCTATGCCCCAAAAGTCAATTTCTGGGCTAAATTACCTGAAGCCGGCCTGTACGATCCGTCAAAGGAACTAACTTACCTAAATGTGGACCACACCCTGCCGTGGGTAGAATATTCGGGCCCGGGGATGGAAATACCCCCCCCCCCCATCAATTGTTTTAGTACCTCGGTATAGTAGTCCAGTCAATAAGAACGTAAAAAAGGGGCTCACCTTAAATCGAAAGTGGTGTTTGATTTTTTTTTTTTTTTTTTTTTTTTGTCTTATATTGGTTACAGCATAAGGAATATGAGTTTTCGTCGTCCTAACCCTTGTGCTAACTTCAAGGCAGGCCAAAAACCGTCGATTTTTTGGGATTTGTTTTCGCCTACCCCGAAGTTAGCACAGGGGTTAGGACAGGACGACGAAAACTCAGATGCCTTATCTTGTAACGCACCAAAACAATATAAGAGAAAAAAATCAAACACTACTTCCGATGTACAGCACAATGTACTCATTTACTGGACTATAGCGCCCAATATTTTGAAACACAAAAAAGGCCCAACCCTAGCAAACCTCCAAACCACATCAGTGCTCCAACCACAGCAAAGCCCCAAACACAAAAAGCTGTAACCACAGCATGTTCAGACAACAGTAAAATCCGAACCACAGCAAATCTTCAATCCCAGCATTTTTTTGCAAGCCACCAGCATTTATTTGCGGTCTTTTCTAACCACAGTTAACCTCGAAACCACAACAAAGCTTCGGAGCACAAAACCACAGCAAACCTCGTTACCGTAGCAAAACTCCAAACCACGGTAAAACCAACGGTAACTCCAACCATAAAGAAGGCCCAACCACGTCAAAGCTCTAAACCAAATAACTTAGCTTCAAACCACTACGGAGCTCACAACCACAACAAAGCTCCGAACCACAGCAAAGAACCATCCACAAAAAGCTATTACCACAATAAAGCTCCAATGGGGAACTTGCATGAATGTCCGATTTGTGAGAATTCCGGTAAATTGGCACATGGACAGAAGGATATCAATGGTAGTTGCAGCTCGATTGGTGCATTTGGTGATTTTTAAATAAATTTCAAAGTTCTTCAAGAGGGGATAGATGGTACGAGGGGAAATTACGTCAATCCCTAATTTTGAAGCATGTGATTAGGGCACTCTAACATTTTTTGTTTAAAAATAACAAGAAAAAAATTGTCCCCCTGAAAATGTGTCGTACTCAAAATTTTTAAAAATTCGCTCTAAAAAAATCCTTGATTGATTTCAATGTTTAATGTGAGCAATAGCATTGTGGAAGAGCCCTCTTCAATAAACACCAGTGCTTGAAAAATGTACAAGTTCCTCATTATGGCAGTAAAGATCCCACCACAGCAAAGCCCCGAACCAAAGCAAAACTCCAAACCACAGCAAAGCTCCAAACCATAGCAAAATCCCCAACAACAAGAAAGCTCCAAATCCACAGTATAGCTCCAACCCAGCAAAGTTCCTACCAAAAAAAGCTCTAACCAAACACAGCCACAGTCGAGCTTTAGCCACGAAGAAGGCACAACTGCAGCAATGATCCGACCACAAAAATGACTCTACCACAAAAAACACTAACCATGAAAAGCTCCAACCCCAGTAGAGCGCTTCGCAACCACCGTAAGGTACCTTTCTTGATTTCCGAAATCCGGACCCCCAAGGAAGGAAGGCCGGGCGCGGGCGTAACGGACCCAGTGCCCCCCCTCACACTCTCTCGACTACCCTGGTTGCAACACAGCTCCGGAGTCATTGTGGTCCCGTTCCTTGGTTCTTCCTAGAAGCAGCTATATTTTGGACGTTATTTTCAAACGATTTACTACATATTTCGCTCTTGCAGGCCACAACAATGGGGAAAGTGCAAGACGATGTACCTCTTATCGACAGCCCCCAATCAGACGCTAGCAGTCTCTTAGCTGCTGCACTTCAGCAAATGGATGGAATTATTTCAGGTGATTGTTACAATTCGTTATATTTAAACCCCCCCCCCCGCCCAGCTGAGTGGTCAAGGTTGTTAGGGCGTCGACTCTCATGTCCAGGTATCGTCTGCTGAGTGGGTACGATTCCCACTACTAGCTGGATTATTTGAGTAAAAATGATAAGTCACGTGTGTTGGATATTTCTATCTCCCATTTCGATAATTAGTTTTCTTTTATTGCAAATCACTTACCTATTAATTTTATGAAGTTCGTTATTAAATTAAGTCCCCTCTCAAGTCCCTGATTAATACTATTTTGTAAAAAGCATGGGAACTTATTTTGAATTTCGTACTCGGTCTGGTACACCCGGTGACTTCCCTGCAGCGCCACCTATCGGTACCACTACACAAGAAAGTGCGGGAGTACGAGTGTGTTGTGAGAAAAGAACGAAAAATAATTTCGGTCCGATCCACACCTCCGTCGCCGTCGTTTAAGAAGCTTCTCGACGCTTGAACGTACTAATAAAGGACTCGAAACGAGTTTAAGACTCGAGATTCCCCTACATGAAGTTTTGAACGTAACCGGCGTAAAGTTTAATGTTCCCATGCTCTCGTGGCCATAGAGAATTATCTCTCGCCCAATGTTCGGGATATTTTTATTTACTGGATTTAGTCGATTATTCCACATAACATCCCAATCAAGACAAAAAGTGTCAATAACGTTGCTGAAACGTCGTATGGTTACATTATGGTTTCAGTTACTTCATAACGTTACAAAAACGTTATGGACAACATATTTAGTAACGTTTCAGTATCGTAACCATGTTGACGTTTCAGCAACGTCGCTTTGCGATGTTGTTGTCACTAATGCGTATAAAATAATGCGTCTAAAAGACTATTATCCAACGAATATCCGCAGAAACGTTGGCGTGACGGATAATTACGACGATGATCGAGAAGTAACTTTCTGAGTGACTCTTTCCACCGAAATTATTTCGTTCGATTCATTTTATATTGTGGTTGCAGTACACAGCACTAGAGTGTGACGAAAATGATGTTTTATTATCTAATTAGGGATTGCATCGACCGAAATTTTAGCTCTGTTCATTTGTCAGTCCCGGGCTACTCCGATCCCCCACAAACACACTTCCATAGAATCAGCGTCTAAAAACAGATCCTTTATTGATTTTTATGTTTATACGAGCAAGAGCAATGGTCTTGTAGAAGAGCCCTCTTCAAAAAAATCGAAATTAGGAAAAATTTGCAAGTTCCTTTCCTGAAACTAATGTTTTTGAGATTACGTTAATTGCCAGATTGGCCACATTAGCTCATAGTGTTAATGATATAACGCAAATCTACCAATCCAAAGTGTCTGGGTTCGAATCCAGAATACATTTTTATTTAATTTGTTCCATGCAACCCTCAATATCGTTTCATGAACGTTGCAATGTAACGTTACTTTTTTGTCATATTTATCCGTTTTCGCAAAGTTTTGAAAACGTTCAATGAAACGTCACAAGGTTTCATTGTCACGATAGTGCGACGTTGGTGAAACGTAACTGTGTTGATTGGGATGTAAAAAAGTAACGTGTGCGCTCTCGCCCTTGTCCACGACATCTTATGGTAGTTGGACGTACGTAAAGCCCTGTTGGATTGCCACTCCACTTTTTTTAAATCCCCCCCCCCCCACTAGGCAACATCCGATTTCATGTGTGGTGGACTCACTATCTGATCAATTTAAATTCGATAAGGCTCTCCTTAGAATTAAACGGGTGTAGATCAATACTTTAAGTTTGTACGGAAGAGCGGTGGCAAGGAGGGGTGGGCTGCCGAAATAAAAGTGCGTCGTCTGTCAGGGGTTACATGTTGAAATTTTCCTAATAATGGGATTTGTTCGCTTCAAAGTATTGAAATTGAGTGCTTGGATGGGGGTGACTGGGTAATCTATTTGCCTGGCGAGTTCAATTTCTACTTATTGCGTGCCTTGCGATGTGTCCTCAAACAGTCTATTTAGCTTCGTCCTAAGAAAGGCCACACATCATTCTCTGTTCCGAGTTTCACGTTTGTTCCACTCAACGATAACGCTTTTTCTCACTTTCCCCTCTCGTTACGAGATTTGTATCTTTTGATGTGAACTCATGTTTAAAGCGTCCCCTCTCCCAGTCGGTCCATACAAAGAGACTGACGAGGGTGAGAGCCCTTACTCATACTCATCTTTTTTCTCTCTCTCTCTCTCTCTCTCGCTATTCTTCTTTGAGAAGGAACCTATTGCATGGAATTAGGGTTGCATTTTGTATGTATTGCATTTGAAGAATAAACAACAAACAAACAAATTAATAAAATGGACGAAGAGGTGTGCGAATTTAGGGCGTCTGCTGGTTTTTTATGGGGACCGGGCTGGGATCGTCGGAGAGACCGAACGGCCCACATTTCTTCGAAGGAACGGGGCATTTCCTGCAAGTCGAATTGCCACGTCTTCTTGACGGAATGGACCCAGAGCTGAGGGAACAAATTATTTTCCAGTAAGACGGTGATTTCGGTCTCTGACGATCCCAGCCCAGCCCCCATAAAAAACCAGCAGACGCCCTAAATTCGCACACCTCTTCGTCCATTTTATTAATTTGTTTGTTTGTTGTTTATTCTTCGAATGCAATACATTTTAATTTTTACTGTGCCAGAGCTTGGATTTCTCAAGAAAGAGAGCCAAACAAATGAATTTTCGCAACTGTTATTATTCACATTTTTAGCCCAAAATGTATGACTTTTTCGCTTATTTTCGAACAGTAAAAATTAAAATGTATTGCATTCGAAGAATAAACAACAAACAAACAAATTAATAAAATGGACGAAGAGGTGTGCGAATTTAGGGCGTCTGCTGGTTTTTTATGGGGGCTGGGCTGGGATCGTCAGAGACCGAAATCACCGTCTTACTGGAAAATAATTTGTTCCCTCAGCTCTGGGTCCATTCCGTCAAGAAGACGTGGCAATTCGACTTGCAGGAAATGCCCCGTTCCTTCGAAGAAATGTGGGCCGTTCGGTCTCTCCGACGATCCCAGCCCGGTCCCCATAAAAAACCAGCAGACGCCCTAAATTCGCACACCTCTTCGTCCATTTTATTAATTTGTTTGTTTGTTTGTTGTTTATTCTTCAAATGCAATACATTTTAATTTTTACTGTGTCAGCGCTTGGATTTCTCAAGAAAGAGAGCCAAATAAATGAATTTTCGCACCTGTTATTATTCACATTTTTAGCCCAAAATGTATGACTTTTTCGCTTCTTTTCGAATTTCCTCGTCAAAGGAGGGAGATAATTCCACTTTCGAGTACACCGTTGGAAAGCTGGGAAAACGGAGAAGTTTTTATGTCGTTTGACAACGTGTGGAGCTATTTTTGGTGACACAGTAAATTGTTGTGTGAAGTCAATTTCTTGGTTTTTTTGTATTAACGCAACGAAAACGATACATTTCTAGGCGTTATTGACAATTTAGAATATTGATTTTGCGTTCATCCCGTAGAAAATTTTTCGTAGATTACGAAACTGCCATCACTTTTGGAAAAACGTGAAGTACAAGCTGAGAAATAACAGTTTTTCGGCGAAAAATACAGTTGCGCCTAAAAATCACTAAAAAAATTATTACTCGAAAACAAAACGAGATAGGCCACTATCCGAATAGGACTTTTTTATCCCATTTTTGGTGTACTATTACCCAATTTTTTTTTGCTACTCAAAACCGACCACCCTATATATATATATATCAAATCGAACCTACCTCGGATTCGTGTTTTAGTGGTTCTGAAACGTGAAAAAAAAGTATCACAACCCATATGTGCGACCATCAGGGCGAGACCAATAGTGCATTTTTAAATGAAATGCACTAATAATAAATGAAATGCACTAATAATAAATGAAATGCACTAAAAGAGAAAAACCCGAAAAGAAAGAGCAATAAAGTTAATGGGGAGGCTTGTTTCTGTTCTCTTTGGTCATGGTTGAAGAGGCGGCACTCTGCGCTCTCTCTGTAACGATACCCACCCATGCCGCCTTGAGTTTACCACACGCAGCCGGCCGCCGCCCCCCTTTGAATGCCTTCCTTTTTTGTCCAGTTTTCACTCCGCCGCTAAAGAGTTTGTTGATGTGTTTTTGGGGTACTAAAACAAATGCCAAACAAACAAAAATGTTGTGAAATGTACTTTTGAAAGTGAGAGTAAGTTGTTTTATTTATATCGCAAATATTTTAAAATTGAAACATTTTTTTAAAAAAAATGCCAGGATTTTTGAAGATTTTACTGACAAATCATACAGTCGAAACCTTAAAACAGTAAATTGACCGGCGCTCAAGCTAGCGACCACCCTTTTAAGCTCGTCCTATCATCTCAGCAGGGGAATTGGAAAAAAGTTCTTTGAGAGTATTTCAAATAAGATGAAAAGAGGAAGTTCCTCCCCATGTCCTCCTCACGTTCTTTCTACTGGGCTTTCAAGAAGTGGGAAGTGTAATATTAAAGATGTGAAGCCATTGATGCGTAACATAATTTGTACGCTTCGTTTAAATAATTAATTTTATGTCGTCTATGAAAAGGAGGGAATTTCACATTCTTCGACATCCCCTCGCACTATTTATTTGCGAGATATTCCAGAAAATTAATATTCAACTTTTGCTAAATTTCAGTCCGACCCCTCTTCCTTCCTCACACTGTCTTACAGCCTGACATATTTGATGAAAGGTATTCAGTCTCTGCCCTATACGTAGAGTTGGAAAATACTCTCTACCCCAATTATTCGTGGATTTATTTTATATCTTGCAGGGTTTTTAATTAAGTGGCAAGCGTTTTAAGCTCTCCCCTTCCTTTCATACGGTCAACTAATACTCACAGAATTTACTTGTCAACACAAATTATGGGTTTTGCGGGGGTGGGGGGAGATCTTCTGTCTTGCTGATGACAGGTGTGCATGACAGGCGCAATCGTAGAGGAGGGACATTCGCTTGGGGTTTGAATTGAAAATCATTCCCATCCCAGTTTGTTCAACGATCGTTTTAGTTTTTGAAACTGTTACAAGTGAGTACCAGTTGTAAGTCTTTGAAATTTTGGACACTACTACCCAACTTAATTGAACCCCTCCCCCCACCTCCTTCTAACCACTGAACACGTGGCCAGCGTACTGGGAACAGCGTTGTTACTTGCACTATTCGAGCCTCCCTTTCCCTACAATCGTTACGTCTTCATGATTGTTCAGCCTAGGGGAAACTGTTTTTGTGGGTAAAACCCTCTAAATCTTCTAATCCATCATCATTTGAGTACATTTTCTCAACAAATCATCCCAAGAATATACTTACGTTTACCTTTGTTACTCTCTTTTATTGACAGAAGTCACAGAAGCGTAAATCTTTTGCATAAATCTCGTTATTCCTTGGAGGCCCCCCCTCCACCAATGAATTGGCGTAGGGCTTAAGCTTTTTTTTCGTGAAGAGCTCATAATATTAAGGAGGGAAGGTGTTCTGTAAGCGCTTTCCGATTGCCCCGAGAGAAGAGGGCTCATTTTCTTTCTCTTGATTGTCAGACTTCCCTTTATTTCATACTTCTCTATTGCTATTCTCATCAGGGCTCTTCTTGTGAATCGATTGTGATGAGGAAGGACGTGGGGTGACTTCCATTTACAGCAAAAGTTGAAAGGATCGTTGTTGGTGTGTTTTTTTTGGTTTATTATTCATTCTGAATAATACACCTATGTTTTTGGTCAGGAAAAAATTGTTACATACAACCCACCCTCAAACTTTTTCTGTGTACGTTTTAACATGTCTAGATTCCATTTCTGGAATGTCCGTCCGCCGTACGGGCCATATCTTGCCATAGGATTGCTCGAAAAAATCGTTCTTTCGCACATAAACTCCATTTGGGATCTAGTTGTAGTAGTGGACCAAAAACGGGTCCAAAATGGGGATTTTCAAAGGTTCAGAGATCATAGAGGTGTGGGGTGTCGATTTTCATGTAATTTCAAGTCGGGTTTGGCTACATTCATGAATAATAAACCATGTGTAAAATTTTCAGCGTTTTTATGCTTATGGTTGCCATCGGGAAGATACAATCATTGCCTCTCTCCATAGTCAATTCTGGTGGAACCTTCTTGTATTTTCAAAGTAGTTTGATCTTGGTTGATCTTCCATGATTGTCCCGTTTGAACGATTGGGGCGCTTCACGTAACAGTCCACCGGTTTTTTGGAGGGTTCTGGGGCTTTTGGGTTTCGGTGACTGTTGGGACTCGTTGATAGCACGGTGGGAGTGGGAATGCCATCCCCCCAGGGTACACATTCATTCTGGTAAAACTACTGATCAGGGGCCTTAGTACGAAAGTTCGGGAAAAAATGCCGCAAGCGGGATCCAAGGACGCCGAATAAGAAATAACATCATCCCGTCATAGCAACCGCATCACGTGGCATTTTCACACGGGTTCGTAATAAGGCCCCTGGGGGGTGATTTTGTAACTCGCAAAATTTACGTGTCGTAACTGGGAAGGAGGGGGAGAGGATGTACCCCGTTGCCTTGGTTTTTCCACGCATTTGTCAAGAATTTATTATTTTTTCTTCGAGATCACACATTCCAGCATGAAAATTCCACAGTTTAATTTATCGTATCCACAGTTTATATTTAGGTATCGTAAAAACCATGGCAACGAGGTACCTGCCCTCGCCCTTCTTCCATTTTACGACACGTAAATTTTGCAAGTTACGGAATCATTCCTCTGTTTTAGTGCATTCCATTCAAAAAATGCACTATTGGTCTCGCCCTGATGGTCGCACAAATGGGTTGTGATACTTTTTTTTCACGTTTCAGAATCCCTAGAACACGAATCCGAGGTCGGTTCGATTTGATATACAGGGTGTTCAAAAAATAGAGGGCAAAATTTCACCCGGTGATTCTGCACCTCAAATGGGTTAAAACGACCCCTATTGACCATAGTCCGATTCTCATCATTTTCCGAGATATTCAGTATTTAAGAACTTTTTGATTTTGCCTTGTTTTTTTGGAAAAGTGGCCATTGCATAGTAACGGGAGGCTCTAAGGCCAAATCTGACGATACCATTGGAAAGAGCGGACTATTTTCTATTAGAATTTAGGCATTTCATTCCATTTTGCTCCATATGTGCTCAGATATCCTGCGACTAAGTCAAACTTTTTCATAATTCAGCCCATGTTCACCACACTTTGAACCTGGATTGCTCCTCAACAGGTGCTTTCGGAAATGACATTTTTTCAGAAAAGTTAGCGCATTGTATCACCATAAAAATTATATTTTTAGATCGCCTTCATATTGGCGATTGTAGCTAAGGGATACGATATCTGGTGACGTTTCAGAGAAACATTGAGTCCGGTATTCCATGTGATTTGTTGTTGCCATGGAGGTAGGAACAAGTGGAGGGAGTAAAACACATTTTTCGTGAAGCCGGTCGCCATTACTACACACCATCTGTTATCAGGCATCATCCAACAAAAACATTGACAGTTTGATACTTGAACCATAGATAAAGGAAGTATACTATAGATGGGAAACTGGCGGTGGTGGGGGTAAGACAGTCTTTTGCGCTCCCTGGCGTTAAGCCGCCCAACTATTTTCACCGAAATCACCTGTAGATAGCGGTAGTTTTTCTCTTTCACTTACTTTATTAATAGGTCTGTTCCAGTGAGGTGTTGGGAAAATATTCGGAGTAGATTTGCTATAGGACCAGCCAATATTTTATTCCCCTGGCAAATTTGCTCCCATTTGAATTGAAATTTGGTCCCATGGCAAATTTGCTCCAAACATGTTTCCAAATACCTTACTGGAACAGACTAATATTTCTATTGGTTCAAAAAGAAAAAAACTGATCCAATATTTTTATGGTTGTTATTTTATTGACAAAATTTCACAAATTAGACCAGTCAATATAGACACAAAAATCGAGGTAAATCGCAAACATGCATGTAATTGATTTTTTTGTTGCATGTTGTTAGGACCAATGAGAGCAGTTATGACTCAAGTTTGCAACCCTCAGAACCTTGTGCTTAACTCATGGCACTCGAAAAACGAAGAAATTTCATCACTTTTTCAGGGTTTTTAAACAAAAATACCAGAAGAAAGAGTTTTTCGAGCATGACCACCAGTATACATAGGTAATCCAAGAAATAAGCAATTATTGCACGTCATTTGAAAGCTCACCAAATGAGGAAGTTTTTCCAATGAATGGAAAAAAATAATTTTATTTGACGGAAAGGTGAAAATCGCCTAGGAAAATTGTGTGAAAATACGAATAACAAGTTTCCTTCGGAAATCGGCTGCCCTACCACTGTCGACCTTTGATCATTTTATAGCTCATTTCAAAGGAAATTTTGTGCTCTTTCCAATGAGCTATTTACTTTTAGTCTAGCATCTGTTGGTGAGCGCGATGAGGGCATTTATCGGAAAAACATAGTGGTTAGTAGAAAATACACAAAATGAGTTATATATCGGAAGCTAAGACGAATTTCGAAAAACGTCAAATAGTGAACTTGATCGCAAATGACGTGTACTATCACCATATTTTCTCTGAGCATATAATTTCCGAACACGCTGTATAGGAGCCACTTTTCCTGATATTTCCGGTTTCTTTTCCCGGAAGAATGGAATCAAAATCCCGTGGGGAGAGGGGGGTCATGCTTAAACTATATTGAGTATTTCTCAAAAATATGATCACAAACAGACAATTTCGGGCTTGAAACATCTGCCACTCTTTATGCCTACTTTGATCAAAAAACTTAATTGTTTGTGTAAACCCCTTTTAGACGAGTAAGGCCCGTATCCATGGTCGCTACTTGAGTTAAAATTCTCCCAAGTAAAAGTCAATCCAGTTTATGTTGGTATTAAATCATCTGTTTTGACGCCCACTTAAGGAAATTTAAGTTTAAAGGCCCGTTCACAAGCTCTATGTTTACGTTCTGTGGAGTCTGTGCAGCCAAACAAATTTAATCCCTCGAAAAATAAAGCATTTTTATAGGTTGCATGTACACCACACAACACAAGCATAGAGCTTGTGAACGGGCATTAAAAAATGTCTATGAATATGGGCCTAAGCTTTTTAATCAAAGCAGCCATTTTAAGAAAAATTTACAGAATTTACATCTGTAAATATGTTCAATGAACATATTTTTGATCAAAAAACTTACTCGTGTAAAAGGGACCCAGGGTGCCTATTCTCTAACAAAAAAGCGATATGTTTTTCGAAGCAATGTTTCTATTTTATTCATTTTCTTCAAACAAATGAATGAAATAGAATTATTGCTATGAAAAACATATTGCTTTTTTGCTGGCATTTGTTAAATTTTGCTTCCGAGCTACGGAAGCATTGTTTTCACTTTTAGGAAATATTTTTTTCTTCTTCTTTAAAATCGAAATTTCCACTTGCATTTCACGTTTTATACCTTCCTGAACAATGTCGGTTTCGTGTCTGTCTGTCTGTCTGTCCGCAAATCCTTGTAACAAGCATATCTTCCATAGTTTTTATCCGAATTTGATGAAATTTTCAGGGAATATATGTGTTGGCTAGCAGAGGGTCCCCTATCAATTTCGTCAAAATCTTACAAGGGGGAGGGGGTGAAAAGTGAGGAAGCACTGTGCTATAATCATTAGCAGACGTTTTTAAAATGATTTTAATGAAATGAAATGAATTATGGCATCAAATACGAACCCTGAAAAATTTACAAAATTGGCCTGAGGGTGGAAATGAATGGACTAATAATTATTATAAAAATTCAAGTTCGCAGTTCGACCATAGGACGTCGATGTGCCAATAATTAATTTTTTCTTGTCTCTTCTAGCTACATGTGTGACTTCAAAATATTTTTTTCATAAAATTTATGTACCTAAAAAGTTGGCAAAAATCTTGAGAGGTCATCTCATTAATTTTACAGTTAAAAAACGGGAAATTACAATGCGACTCACGCATTTTCACTTAAAATACCATGAAAAGTGAAGAAAAAGTCGGAACAAGAATCGCACGGTTTGAAACCTAGAGCGCTCTCATTTTAAACTGCGCGTCGGATGTTGGGACTCGACAGTGACGACTGAACACTGGACGCTACTGCGTCTGACGCTGGGACTCGACTGTAACAGCTGACTTTCGCCGCTGGTGGGGCATAGAAACTCTCGAGTCACCTTCCAAACCCAGCACTGACGGAACGACGACTGAATCTTTTGCGTCGTACATGACCATTTGGATGCCAAACCACAGGTGCCCGTCCCCGATAAATTTCTGGGAAAACAATGTCACTTTAGGAAATCTAATTTGGGATTTATTATTGGATTTTTATTATTACATTCAGCGAGAATATACAGCTACATAAAAAAACTTTGCCTTCTGTTGATATTCACGACCAAATTTAACAATGGTAGCGTTTTACATCGCGAAAAAAATAAAAATAAAACCCCATCGCCCCGAACGCGACGCCTGCCTCAAACCGACCCGTCGCGTACACTTTTGAATATAATTCTACACTAAATAGACTTTATGACCTCGTTTTATTATTAGTTCTACCGTTATTGATTGGGATTGACACAACACGGTTTACCACTGTTCTAGCTAGTCCTTGAAAACAGATAATTATGAATGGAATGCAGTGTGATGAGTTTGAACTTAGTCTTGGGAGGCGAGGTTTCATATTTCGTTAAAGTTGTCTCTTTCCTCACGTGGATGGTCGGTGGACGTAGAACACTTTATTAAGACCGAGTGACAGTTGCCAGAAGAGTTGCCGTAACGACGCGACGGGCTGATCAGTCACTTATAGAGGACCAAAAGTACGCACAAGCTGTTTGCGAGAAGCTAGGAACCGTTGAACTGAGCGATGGAAACCTTCTTCTACCAGTGCAGAGAACGCACGTTGAGGAAGTATTTATCTTTCCTGAAACAAGAAAGGCGCAAGGAGCATAAACAAACATAGGTCCATATAAACATGTACCTACAAGCCATCAAATTTTTGTTACGATTCGGTTATTTGCTGACCCCTTCCAACTGTACAGGGCGCATGTCGAATTCTGCTGACCAGCCCACAACTCGCGTTAATGTGATCCGACCGGGGCTTCCGATATGTATTCAAACCTTAAACCTAATCGGGTGGCAGTACAGCCATCACAATTTTTGAGTTTCCATGCAGAAAGTCAGCTTGGTTGGAGCATTTTACCGCGACTTATGGGCTGGTCCGCTGAATTCTACTTACCCAGTGCCGTGGGAAGGGAGCCAGCAAGTAGCCCGGTCGTATCCAAATTCTTGTGGCTTGAAGACCAGGTCAGAATTTGAATGCAGAGCATCAGCCCGGACAGAGCACTTTAACGCGAGTTATGGGCTGGTCCGAAAATCATGTGCATCCCCCCAAAACCATGGCCTTGCCCGCCGACCAACGACAGTCACTCAAAAATGTCAAGAAACTTCCATTTTGTGTGTAGGTACCCAATTTGTGATTCTTTCTCGGCGTTTCCGTTGCCCAAAAACTCAACTACCACGTGATTCGCTCGATTAGCACGTTAATTACGCATTTAGCAACTTTATATCATATCATGGCCCAATGGGTTAATTTCAAGCCGGTGAAAACGGGCCACGGGGCCACTCGTCCCTCAGCCACCAAACGGGTGAGTAACATAAAACGTTAGCCAATCGTTTCCACAACTGAGACTAGACCCAAATCTTCCACATCGTCACACAATCACAGGGGGCTTATCATTGTTAGCTACTTCCACCAGTTGTTGCCCTTAGGCCTTCAGTTACGAAAAGTTGGTCAAAGCTGATAAAAGTTAACCCGTATTACAGATATCCCACAAGCAGTAGTTCATTCGAGCAGATAATTAAGAAGCAGTTAGCCAATGAAAACCACCCGACATTCCGCCATGTTTTGTCCCCCCTCCACATGGGATCACTGCTGATAAAGACCAGCTGATAATAGCCATCAAATAAGCTCCCATAGTGGATGAGAGGGGCGGAGTTTCAAAATAAGTGTCATATTGCCATAACTACACATGGAGAGGGACAGGGTGATTGTTTACCAGGGGACGACCTGCCCCCTCCACGCCCCTCCAGTCCTTTGTGAGCAATCCAGGTTTATATATCGTTGGTGTATAATGGCGGAAAAACCGGCTTCACATGTTTCTACATTAAAAAAGCCTTTCTCTCTTTCCACTTGTTCCTACCTCCATGGTTGTTGCCTTTTGACAACAAACTACAGCAAAGGTTTTCTCAACGATATAGAAAACCTGGATTGCTCACAGCGGACTGGAGGGGGCAGGTCGTCCCCTGATAAACAATTACCCTGTCCCTCTTCTTGTGTAGTTATGGTAACACAACTCTCTTCTCGTATTTACTTTGAAACTCCTCGCCTCTCATCCACTTTAAGCTCCACTTGGAGCTTACTTGATGGCAGACTTTATCAGCAGTGATGAGCAATCCAGTTCTTTTATACATCGTTGGGTTTTCTACCAAAGTCGTATAGAAACCAAGTCATTTCTCTTTTGATAACGCGTGGTCACTGAAGCTGGAGGGAAAATTGCTCCCGCCAGAGTGCCACATGACATTTGGTCCCAAAATTTGGCGGTTCGGAAAACGCTTATAAAATAATAAACAAATAGTTTAATAAACCAAATGAAAACTACGAATATCGGGTCAATCATGACATAATAGTAATGAATAGTGGATGAGTGGTTCTAGCAGACTAAAACTGAAGAAGATTTCCGTTGAAATAAACAAAAATTTATTGCATCTATTGGAACTGTGTAGTTTCACGATTTTTTGTCAAGTGCAGCGAAATCCTCGGCATTCTCAAGCGTCATTCCATCTCCTCTACAGACCGAACGTTGAGGGCGAGTTTCACGCAAATAATAACCTCGCCCTCTCCAAACAGCCTTCTTCAAATACATGGCATGTTTTTTCACGCCTTATTTGTGCTGCACGCATTTTAAGTACTCATTCCAATCTACAGAAAATTGTTCATAAAATGCAGTTAGTAGGTATTCATTTTCCAAAATTCGTCCCCAAAATAACTTCAATCCTGTTCAATCCTGCCTTGAACTTTTACCTTGACAATTTACGCTCCACCTTCGACTCACTAACGGCGGACATCTATTTTCAGTTTCTTTCCAAGTTCCTCTGGCTCATGGCTCTGTTGGGTTTTATACCGGGGCACGAAACACGACGGAATTTGAAGTTGAAATTAATTGTTTTCATAAAGAAAATGGATGGAAATGAATCGAAGTAATAATAAAAAATATTCTATCAGTTAAAATGTCCAAAATCCAGCTGTAATTTTGTTTGCTTCACTTGTAATTTGTGAAGCAAACGCTTTATATTTTAAAAAAAAGTTGAGACCAAATATTGGAAGAGCGCTCTGGCGGGATCAAAATTTCCAATGTCATAAATAACCACCGTTGCCGTAGCGATCGTGATGAGTGGAAGAACTTGGGTTCTGTACAACTTTGTTTTCTACAATGAGTAAGTTCATGTATCAAAAATGTTGGCCAGTGACACTTTTTAACTGTGAACTACGGCTAAATAATCCGACGGCGACGAGGAGGCCTCGATATTGTACCTTTGGCATCACCGAATCAAGAAAACAAGACGGTTATGCGGGTGCGCAGTACACCGGTACATAAACTTTCACTGTCGGCTATTTGTTGGAGCAAGAAAACTCGAAAACACCGATTCAAAAACGTTTTCGACCATTTTGCTGAACCCGTGCCGTTCTCTGAGCACTAAAACGAAACGGTGAGGTTGCGAGTACCAATAAAGAAATGATAAGGCTCTCGTGGGATGTCTCTCAAGGGTGAATCCAGAGAAAACTGCTGTGTCTTTGGTTGCTCTTCCCATCGTAACCGAGACACCACATTGTCATTTCATTGTTTCCCAAAAATTGAGGTTTCAACGGTGTCAGCTATCAATTAGCCCAGTGTTGGGAGAAAGTCGACCGCCGAAAGGCTTGGGAGCTTGCTTGACGTTTGAGTATAAATGTATCAGAAACCATGTTCTTCTGTTCTCGTCACTTTAGGTCAACTGACTCCTTTTTCCCATTATTTTACGGACGTTGACCACGAAAAAACACTTTAAAAAAACACAAAACTTGTTATCATTTAACATATATAGGGTGTACCGGTTTCAGTACCACTCGACACTAGCGCCGCTGGTGATAGCTACAATCGCCAATAGGGACTTTTTTCTGGAAATTTCATATTCGTACTTGAAAAACACGAGACACATATTCATTTCTGACGTAATTTTCTTGACATAAATCTCAAAATTGGTGACGGGAAAATTGAAAAAAAACAAAAACAAATGGAAAAAGGGCAAAAAAGAAACAATAACGCAAACAAAAAGAGAAAAAATGTACAAAAGAAAAAAAGGAGAAATTTTCATAGGAGAAACTCTTAATTTTTATATTATTAATTATTTTTATTCATTTTTAATAATTATTATTAAAATTAAATAAAACATTATAATAAAATTATCAAGCAAAAATATTTAAAACATAATAAATAAATAATAAAAATGAATAACAATAATTTCAAAGAAAACATATTTGAAATCATTTGATTTCTTGCTTTTTTCCTGTTTTACTTATTTATTTTATTATTAGTACTATTTTTTCCATTTCTCTGTCAACAATTTTGAGATTTATATCAAGAAAACTACGTCAGAAATGAATAGGTATCTTGTGTTTTTCAAGTACGAATATAAAATTTCTAGAAAAAAGTCCCTATAAGAAGGCGATCTAAAAATACTATTTTCATAAAATAGTATAGTTAAAAGAGATAGTTAAAAGTGGAGTAAAATGGTACCTTCGGAAGTGTCCTACGTCGATCCGTTCCGGAGTTATGATTTTTTTTGTGTTTAAAAAAGTCACCAATGCTTGATTCAAAAAATCCGCAATTTCTCGGCTTATATCGCACCAAATCCAAAAAGTGATGCCATTTTCAGAAACAACGGAACATTTCCTTTAGGATAGAGGCCATTTTATTGCTTGAAATAATCGTCAACACCCATAAATCTGGCATTTTTTCCATACATTTACGTGGCCTCCAAAATTTGTCCGTTTTATGAAAAGTCGCTGTACCCAAACAGCTTTTTCAACAGATTTTCGATGTATCACAAAAACTTCCCCGTCTTCTAAGCTTCCTTTTGGCGTGTTCACATTTCATGTTACCATTGACGTTTCTCACGAAACGTCACGAGAATGCACAAAAAACCGTGTTTTTACGGAACATGGACCATTGTCTACGGTATTCGTGAAGGGTGCAGGGAGATCGGCAGTAAGTGAGAACAGGATATCTTACATTGGAGAAGGCAAGAGGCATTCGATTTGACCCCTTCCCCCATCAGTGATTCATTAAATTGTCGCCATTCAGGGGGGGGGGGGTTAAATTGAATGCTGTTTGCCAACGATATCTTCTCCTTCCTAAAATATTCTGCCCTTCCCTTTCTAAAACAGTATTTTGACAGAAAAATATAGGGAGTTGCCTATGTGCCAGGTGCAAACAGTATTCGTGAAGGATGCTCAGAGATCGGCAGAAATGGATGGGGGGGGGGGTATAATTGAATGTCTCTTGCCTGCGATATCTTCTCCCATGTAAGATATCCTGTTCTCACTTATTGCCGATCTGCTTGCACCTTTCACGAACACCGTGGACAATGGCCCAAGTTCCGTAAAAATTAGATTTTTGTGCATTCTCGTGAGAAACGTCAGTGGTAACACGAAATGTGAACACGCCAAAAGGAAGCTTAGAAGACGGGGATGTTTTTGTGGTACATCGAAAATCTGTTGAGAAAGCTGTTTGGGTACAGTGACTTTTCGTAAAACGGACAAATTTTGGAGGCCACGTAAAGTTATGGAAAATATGCCAGATTTATGGGTGTTGACGATAATTCATGCAATAAAATGGCCTCTATCCTAAATAGCCCAGTAACCTTGTCGTCTAAAGGGGGGGGGGGGTACCGTGCGTAAAATCGGGTAGTTCTGATTTTTTGCACATTTGTTTAGGATGTTGAACTGATGATTAATCCAAGTTTTCGACCTCGAGCTCCGAACGCAACCTTGTCAAAAATCGAAAAAAGTGCCAAAATTTCAGCCTTTTTTTAGTTTTTGGCCATTTTAGCCTAGAAGGATTAGTTTTATGAAAACACGTACTATTTAAGCTTAAAACGTATACCTAATTACCTAAATTTTGAGACCCTTGCGGTCCAAATAGGTCTAATACTTCAGGAGATATAGCATCTCGGAAATTGCATAATTTTTTAGATTCGCTCATTTTGGGCTTAATTTTGATATTTTGTGATGGATTTCACCATGTAAGGTATTTTTTATTGAAACCCCCCCCCCTCCTAAAAGTTTGAGGCTTAGGTTCACAAAGAATTATTCGGTACTCCCGTATTTTGGTTCGCCCTACTTAGTAGTACAACTCCTAAGGACTCCCAGGACAACCCAATTACCAAAACATTTCATTGAAATTGTATTTTGAGCAGTCTCTTTTATTTTATTTGCCTACAGTCTAATAATTTTTGAGTAAAAAGTCCTGAGATGGGCAATTAAGGAAAATAAATACATAAATAAATAATAGTGCAAAATGTTTCGGATTCGAACCCAGGCACTCCCCAGTGGTGAAATGAGGAAGTAACATGAAAAATAAAAATCGCTGGAGACATTTTTTTTCTAAAGAAAATGACTAAATATGACCAGGAATTGAATATTAGTGCGTAAATGATTGATTTCGATTTATAGCGAAATAATAAAACTAGCCAATTTTTTTTGTTACCTTAAACGGCCGGTCTGTGACTCGTGACGTAACTAAAGGGTCGTGACCCCTTCCAACCCTCCGCATCGTGGCTGTTATCATGTGTTGCCCCTTCTTGACCATCCCCTTTCTCTAAAGTCCTATTGTTTGATTTGTGGGAAGCCATTGTGAAGGTTATGCGAAGGCTGTTATTGCGTCATCAGTCTATCTAGCCTATTTCAAATGGGTCCCGCAACCCAATAGTTTTAAAAATTAATACAAAAATATAGGGCCTGATTTTATGTGAACGGATCGTGTTTTCATGAGTTTTGGTAACCAAGCTATCATGACGGCATGGTTTTGGAAAATGTGTTACTTCCTCATTGTGACATACCATTTAACATAATGTGACTGATCTGAATATCAACGTAATCTGAATAGTTTTGTTCCGACAGCAGCCTGTCGGGAAAAGTGCATTTCATTCATGCCACAATCGACTCAAGCCTCATAAGTCAGAACGATATCAATCAACGATATCAACACGTTTTTTATGATTTTGACTTTCTATACCACGGCCTAAATTTCATTCATCGATTGATATCGTTCTGACTTATGAGGTTTGAGTCGATTGTGGCATGAATGAAATGCACTTTTCCCGACAGGCTGCTGTTGGAACTTTTTGTTTTTTCCTCTCTCTCTAGAACCCGGGGCAAAACAATTTTTTATGGTTTTGTTTCGCGTGAAAATAACAGACATTTAGTCCAGAAAATGAATCTCTTCGATACTTTTGCGTCCTGCGCCCAAATGTTGATCTGCATTTTTATCAGCGAAGTCCGTTTTTTGTTGTTGTTTTATTACATACCTACCTATATTTTTTTATTATGAGGAAGGGGGTTCTGTGCTACTCTATATCGCGGATCGCTGTGACAGATCGCGTTCAGCGTGACAAAAAGTCTTAAACCTCTTCACGTCAATTAAACTCTGGTCAAGGTGAATTTTCTAATCTTAAACTCGTGAGCTGAATGCCCGGTGGTTGTTTCTGCGTTAAATTTTGCAACCATGTGGCGACGAGCAATTCCGTCGAGACTGCGCTGGAAGGCGTCTGTAAAGCCGCTCTTAATGGTGAGTTTCTCACTTGATAACCCCCCACCATGTAGAAACTTAACGGTGTATTTTGTTGTTGTTTTAAAGAATCTTCGTAGCTAATAGATGAAGCATGGCTAAATCTTGACTGTAGAATATTAGTTCCTGGCCTTTGAGACTGCCAGAAGTTGTGACTTTGAAAAATGTACATAGGTGCTATCATTTTGATCGATGACGTTACTTTTAGGGATCCAAAGTTACAACCGCTCTGGAAAGTTCCTTTATTTTCTTGCTCACTCATTTTTCTTTGGAGAAAAGTAGCTAGTTGTGAATGTGAACGGGGGTGGGAGGCTCGTACATTACATAGTTATTCACTTAATAAAAGTATTCCCTTGGATATCTCACTTTTGTTATGCATCACGTCTGTGGATACTTCGAAATTCTCCCTCCTCCGATCTCCGTTTTCAACTAGAAATAATGGCTCGGCACTAGTAAAGATTGATGCTTTGCTTTCAGCTTTGTTATCAAAGAAAGTTAGAAGTGGGTGTGACTGCGAAATCTCTGTTTAATAACTCTCAAAGTCGAAATGTGAGTGAAATCACTTTATATCGCCGTAAAATTGTCTTTAAAACTCGAGTTTCTCCTTAAATTTACGTATGAATCTCGGGTAAAATCACACTCGTTCCGTACGCGGCAAAATAGGAGTGTGTCACAGCTACCCTGTAAGCACAAGTTTTTGACAGGTCTATAGAGGCTGCGCTTTTCTGCGACGAGAAATGGACTGAGAGAGACAGAAGGATAAGTTAGACTCACGTGGCTTAACATGTGAATCTGACATATCAGTTACAGACGGCGAGGAGCTCGGTACGAGCTTTTGTTAGGTGCCCGAGCCAATTGGAAGATTTCTAGAACACGGGGACAGCTCTTTAACCCCCTCCTCATCGTGGTTTTTAATTTATCCCCCCGCCTGCCGCTTTTTTTCTCTTGCTACTTTTTGTTGGGAAAGCCGCCCTGGTGATGGAGAAGTAAACTTTTTGGGGTTCTGAAAGAAACCAATTTCCCATTGTTCCTCGGGAATTTCCCCTTCACTTCTTAAACAAGAGCCCCCCCCCCCACACCACTAGGACCCGCACGGCTCATCAAGTTCTTGAAAATAATTGAGCTCCTGCTGAACAAGAAAACAGGATAAACTGGAGGATCCCCCTCTGCAGCCCCCGTGGCGCGCCGAACCAAAGGGGCGCCAAGTTTTTTGTTTTTTTTATTTTAAGAAGAGTGGTGACTGATGGGTTTTAATGAAACTGAAATAGAGAATTGCTGTACTAGAACAGAATCGGGAACTTGCATGAATGCCCGATTTGGTGGAAAAGTGTAACAGTGAATTTGCACATGCGGACAAGGTTATCAACGGTGGTTGCAGGCCGATTGGTACATCTGGTGATTTTTATATAAATTTCAAAGTTCTTCATGAGAGCATGGATGGTGTGAGGGAAAAATGACGTCAATGTGCAGTTTAAAGGCCCGTTCACAAGCTCTATGTTTGCGTTGTGTGGTGTCTATGCAACCTATCAAAATGCTTCATTTTTCGAGGGAATACATTTGTTTGGCTGCATAGATTCCACAGAACGTAAACATAGAGCTTGTGAAGAGCATGTGAGGAAACTCTAAATAGTATATTGTGTACCTAGCCGAGAAAGTGAGTGTTTGCCGGGCCGAGAGAGGTTGGACGGGCGAGCCGAAGGCGAGGCCGGCAAACCACTTTCTCAGCGAGGTGCACATACTATTTTTTTTCATACATGAAGCGAAATTAATCAATTTTAAATCAAATCCTCGAATAAGTAGGTGTACAAAAAATGAAAGACAGAGGAATTTGAAAGCCGCGAGTGATTTGTTCATGAGTGCGAGGTGCAACTGTCCATTATAGAGTAGGAAGGGGTTAACAAATGAAGTCCGGCAGGGCCGTAACCAAATTTATTTGATGAGGTATTCAGATCTATTAATAAAGAGATTTTTTTTTAGGCATATCGTTTATAAACTGCTCTTTTAATAATGCAACATTTAATGTACTTCCCAATTAAATTAATTTTGTAAATAATAAATTGTATGTTGTTTTATCGTAGTGTATTCTCATTTGGGGCGATCTGTTCGGGGGCTTCAGTAAAAAAAGAAGAAGGAGAAGAAGAAGAAGAAGAAGAAGAAAAAGGGAGAACCTCCAGATGATTTAATAAAAACAAGTGAAGAACACAAAATCGGTACTTTGCCGGGCTAGCCGGGAAAACACCTACTTTCTCGCTCCTTTTCAGCCTGCAAAGTCGAGCTTTGGAGTCATGTATGAAAAAATAGTATATTGTGTACCTAGCCGAGAAAGTGGGTGTTTGCCGGGCCGAGAGAGGTTGGACGGGCGAGCCGAAGGCGAGGCCGGCCAAACTCGAGGCCGGCAAACCACTTTCTCAGCGAGGTGCACATACTATTTTTTTTCATACATGAAGCGAAATTAATCAATTTTAAATCAAATCCTCAAATAAGTAGGTGTACAAAAAATGAAAGACAGAGGAATTTGAAAGCCGCTAGTGATTTGTTCATGAGTGCGAGGTGCAACTGTCCATTATAGAGTTGGAAGGGGGAAATAAATGAAGTCCGGCTGGGCTGTAACCAAAATTATTCGAATGCATTATTACAGTCGCGTGTAGCTTGTTGAAGTTATAGTGTATGGTCTTTTCGTTCGATATGAGTGATTTCGAGGAGTGTTCTAATGGTTCAAGTGGCGAGTCCGTCGATGTCTCCACGCCTGAAAAAATCGCGGAGCGGCAAAGGCAATTTCTTTAGATTTATTGCCACCGAAGTCGCGCAAAAAATATGAAAAACAGTTCGAGGACTTCGAAAAGTGGTGTTAATTTATTTGATGAGGTATTCAAATCTCCTATTAATAAAGAGATTTTTTTTCTTTTTTTTTCAGGCATATCGTTTATAAACTGCTCTTTTAATAATGCAACATTTTATGTACCTACTTCCCAATTAAATTAATTTTTTAAATAATAGATTGTATGTTGTTCTATCGCAGTGTATTCTCATTTGGGGCGTTCTGTTCGGGGGCTTCATTAGAAAAAGAAGAAGGAGAAGAAGAAGAAGAAGAAGAAGAAGAAGAAAAAGGGAGAACCTCCAGATGATTTAATAAAAACAAGTGAAGAACAAAAAATCGGTACTTTGCCGGGCTAGCCGGGAAAACACCTACTTTCTCGCTCCTTTTCAGCCCGCAAAGTCGAGCTTTGGAGTCATGTATGAAAAAAATGTTTTTTTTTCATACATGACTCCAAAGCTCGACTTTGCGGGCTGAAAAGAAGCGAGAAAGTAGGTGTTTTCCCGGCTAGCCCGGCAAAGTACCGATTTTGTGTTCTTTCCTACTTGTTTTTATTAAATCATCTGGAGGTTCTCCCTTTTTCTTCTTCTTATTCTTCTTCTCCTTCTTCTTTTTCTACTGAAGCCCCCGAACAGAACGCCCCAAATGAGAATACACTGCAATAGAACAACATACAATTTATTATTTAAAAAATTAATTTAATTAGTAAGTTTATTAAATGTTGCATTATTAAAAGAGCAGTTTATAAACGATTTGCCTGGAAAAAAAAAAAAAAATCTCTTTATTAATAGGAGATCTGAATACCTCATCAAGTAAATTTACACCACTTTTCGAAGTCCTCGAACTGTTTTTCATATTTTTTTTTTCATACATGACTCCAAAGCTCGACTTTGCAGGCTGAAAAGGAGCGAGAAAGTAGGTGTTTTCCCGGCTAGCCCGGCAAAGTACCGATTTTGTGTTCTTCACTTGTTTTTATTAAATCATCTGGAGGTTCTCTCTTTTTCTTCTTCTTCTTCTTCTTCTTCTTCTTCTTCTTCTTCTTCTTCTTCTTCTTCTTCTTCTTCTCCTTCTTCTTTTTTTACTGAAGCCCCCGAACAGATCGCCCCAAATGAGAATACACTACGATAAAACAACATACAAATTTATTATTTATTATTTGTTGCATTATTGAAAGAGCAGTTTATAAACGATATGCATAAAAAAAAATCTCTTTATTAATAGATCTGAATACCTCATCAAATAAATTTGGTTACGGCCCTGCCGGACTTCATTTGTTAACCCCTTCCTACTCTATAATGGACAGTTGCACCACGCACTCATGAACAAATCACTCGCGGCTTTCAAATTCCTCTGTCTTTCATTTTTTGTACACCTACTTATTTTAGGATTTGATTTAAAATTGATTAATTTCGCTTCATGTATGAAAAAAAATAGTATGTGCACCTCGCTGAGAAAGTGGTTTGCCGGCCTCGAGTTTGGCCGGCCTCGCCTTCGGCTCGCCCGTCCAACCTCTCTCGGCCCGGCAAACACCCAGTTTCTCGGCTAGGTACACAATGTACTATGGTTACGGCCCAGCCGGACTTCATTTATTTCCCCTTTCCAACTCTATAATGGACAGTTGCACCTCGCACTCATGAACAAATCACTCGCGGCTTTCAAATTCCTCTGTCTTTCATTTTTTGTACACCTACTTATTTTAGGATTTGATTTAAAACTGATTAATTTCGCTTCATGTATTAAAAAAAAATAGTATGTGCACCTCGCTGAGAAAGTGGTTTGCCGGACTCGAGTTTGGCCGGCCTCGCCTACGGCTCGCCCGTCCAACCTCTCTCGGCCCGGCAAACACCCACTTTCTCGGCTAGGTACACAATTGTGTTTACAAATAACAAGAAAAATTAAACCCCAGAAAACGCGTCTTCCCTCCTCTTCCCAACACCATCCATTTCACTTACTGCCCTTTGAGGTAATCAAACCCCCACTCAAAAGTTTTAAAAATTCGCCTAAAAGAAACCCTTGATTGATTTCAATGTTTTAATGTGGGCAATGGGGAACTTGCACATTTTTCAAGCACTGGTGTTTATTGAAGAGGGCTCTTCCACAATGCTATTGCTCACATTAAACATTGAAATCAATCAAGGATTTTTTTAGAGCGAATTTTTAAAAATTTTGAGTGAGGAAGAGTGGGGCACGACACATTTTCAGGGGGACAATTTTTCTTGTTATTTGTAAACAAAAAATGTTATAGCGATTTCCATTCAACGCACTACGCAAGTGTAGTGTAGCGTCCTCTCCGTAAACATATGTTTCAATTCAGAGAGAAAGGGTGGAAAAACTTACACCACACTAGTGTGTTGCATTGAATGGAAAACGCCATTAGAGTGCCCTAATCACATGCTTCAAAATTAGGGATTGACGTAATTTCCCCTCGTACCATCTATCCCCTCTTGAAGAACTTTGAAATTTATTTAAAAATCACCAAATGCACTAATCGGGCTGCAACTACCACTGATATTCTTCTGTCCATGTGCCAATTGACCGGTCTTTTCTCCCAAATCGGACATTCATGCAAGTTCCCCATTGTCTTGTTGAAGAGCCCTCTTCAAGAAACACCAGTGATTGAAGAATGTGCAAGTTCCCCATTGTGGTTGGGTCGTCGAATTGGAAGAAGGCGTGAAGCATGCGGCAGTAGTGTGATGCGTTAAATAACTACACATAAATATTGAGTCAGATGTTAATAAATAGTTTTTAGTTTTCGGGCTTACATTTAACTCGTGTACCTACCTGATTTATTTATAATGCCTAAAGCCTTGGTTTCCTAGAGAAGCGGTGACGTAATATAGCGGTGGAAAAAAAATCCTTTTAAATCACGCCAGTAGTTGCCTAGAGAGTAAAGTTCGGTCAACATGATAGCGGCACCGTTTGGAATGAGACGGCCGTTCGTAATGGTGATGAACTGTTCATCAACGGTTTTTGATTGTGACGGTGAACGTTTTTTGTTTACAATGAGCGTGAAAACTACCTGGACGCTATAGGCGGTGACGAAATCGTAAATAATACTGTCCGAAAACGACTCTATTCTGATGTTAAAAGAAAATATGTACTACCAAATAGTTGGAACTACGAGGAAAAAAACGTTCATCGCTACCTTCGCGATGGAAGGGGTGCCGCTTTCTGTTTACCGCTATCTAGGCAACTATGGCTTGATTTAAAAGGAAAATTTTCTACCTTAATATTACGGCACCGCTTTTCTAGGAAACCAAAGCTTAAGAGAGGATATCCACGGCATTACATGGTGCCAGGTAAATCAATAGACTCGGATAGTGAACCCGAGACTCCCGTTCGTGTAGAAGGTCCCGGAAAATTGGTCTGGGACAATCCGGACTAGGAACTCTGGATCAGCAGATGGGAACGCTACCGGAAGGTTTCCAGATTGGATTCTTACAGTGAGAAGTACCAAATCGACGTTTTATTGTACACTCTTGGCTCGGAGGCCGAAGAGTTATTCGACAGAATTAAGATCGACGCGGTGGATAAAAAAATGACCCATGTTTGCCACCATCACGACGAGACCAATTGTGCATTTTCAGAATGAAATGCACTAAAAGTATCAAGAAGTCATCGACGCTTTCTCATGACATTTTCGTGGAAAGGTAAACTTAGTCTTCGAAAGGAGCAACTTTTTTTTCGAGGAAACAATGTCCAGGTGAGCCTGTAGGAAAGTTTATCTGCGAACTGCATAGAATGGCTAAGTCGTGTGAATTCAAGTATTCAAGTCACTTAAGGAAGAGCTCGTCATGCATAAAATTATTCAAGGCATGACCAATACAAGACTGTCGGAGGAGCTTCAGGTGAAGGCTAATTTAACTCTCGCCGTAGTAGAAGAAAAAGCCAAACAAGGTGAACTAGTTCAGCGCCAACAAAGAATTATTCGAAATCCACCTCAAGAAGAGATAGAGACCGGAGCAGTAACGACAGAATCGACAAAGCTAAAAATGAAATGTAGTCATTGTGGAAAGAAATTCCATTTCGGCAATCAATGCACTGCTAAAAAAGTCGAATGTTTTAAGTGCTCGAGGGTCGGCCACTTCGCTAAAATGTGTCGTTCAAGACTGGTATCCCGGATTGAAGAAACAAAACCGTTGGCAGAAGACAGTGCAGGAGAATTTAATTTAATTTTTGTCAATAAAAGAACACCTTCAGATTATTGGAAAATTGTTTTACTTGTACTTTTAGCCAAGCATCGCGTTAGGTTTCGGTTGGATACTAGAGCAGATGTCTCTATGTTATCGAAAGAAACGTATGAGAAGAATTTTAAAACTCAATTTCCTGTTGTTTCCAAGCAAGTGAAGCTTTATGGGCCAGGGAAAACGACTTTAACGTTACTCGGGAAATTTAAGGCTGGCGTACGCTTTGAATATAAAGCACTGAGTTTTCAAGAGTTCGACGTAATAGATGGATACCAGAAACTCTTAGGTCGCCCGGCTATTGAAGAGCTAGGTCTTTTACGCCGAGTGGATTGTCTCGCCTCACCTGACGTCACCAAAGAGTATTCTGATTTATTTAAAGGCATCGGACAGTTTAAAAACGAAAAGTACAAAATCGAGCTTGACTGTAAGGCACGTTTCGATAAAATCGCCCAGAAGGATTCCTCTGCACCTCGTGAACAAAACGAAGGATGTGATTAAAAAAATGGTAGCTGATGGAATTATCAGTAAAGTCGAACGACCTACTGATTGGGTTGCAGAGATGGCTGTTGTTCCTAAACCGAATAGTAACTATTTCAGAATTTGTGTTGACTACTGCAATTTAAACCAATTTGTAAAAAGGGAAAAATTAATGATACCATCGGTCGACGAAATTTTGAGCAATTTAAGGGGGGCAATTTTTTTTTCGAAAATAGATTGCCGGTCGTGATGTCAAATTTCTCTTGACGAACACTCCAAGCTACAAACGACTTTCATTACACCTTTCGGTCGGTATTATAACCACAAACTCCCGATGGGAATTTCTAGTGCGCCGGAGGTGTACCACAGATCATGTCGAATCTCTTTGTGAAGGCGTGGATGGGGTCTTAACCCTGTTGGATGACTCGTTGATTTTTGGTGCAACACAAGACGAGCACGATGAACGTTTGAGGGAAGTTCTACGGCGTCTTCGAGAAAAAGGAGTCGCACTGAATGAGGCAAAATGCGTTTTCGGAGTGAAAGAACTTCGTTTCCTAGGACATGATATTTCTCCTACGGGCATAAAACCGTGTACTGATAAAATTGAGGCACTTCAAAACATACCAAAACCAAAAAATGTCACTGAAGTTCGAAGATTTTTGGGTATGTGCCAGTACTACTCAAAATGTTTGCCTAGTCTGGCAAATGATTCAGAACCCCTTCGAGATCTTTTCTGAGCCAATAGAAGTTGGCATTGGGACGCTAATCAAGATCTCTGCTTTGAACGACTGAAAAAATGTTAACGGAAGCGCCGATTTTGACATTTTTCCAATTTAACTAGCCCATTCGAGTTGCCGCGGATGCAAGTAGTTCCGGAATAGGAGCGACACTTGAGCAGGAAGTGTCACAATCAGTCTGGAAACCAGTGCAATTTGCATCAAGAAGCTTGACATCTGTTGAGAAAATGTATTACAATATTGAGAGGGAAGCTCTCGGAATAACTTGGGCGTGCGAAAGATTCAAAGAGGTAAATTCACCGTCCTTACTGATCACAAGCCACTACTGACTCTTCTTGGACAAAAATCTATTCACGAATTAACACCCAGAATTCAGCGCTTTCGTATGAGACTTCTTCCTTTTTCGTACAAATTAGAGTTCGTCGCGGGTAAATGTTTTTTCACGCCTGATACACTTCCAAGGGCGCCATTGCCAATTTCCAACAACTACGAGGACCAGAAGAAAGTCGACGATTTGAATTTTTTCGTTCAGGGAACCAGCCAAGCTCAAATTAGCGACTTTTACTGCAACAGCTGCGGCATGATCAAGAGAAAGACGAAATATTGCAAGAAGTCAAAGGAGCCTTGTCAAACGGCTGGCATTCGGGATTAGCATAGAGGAACATGACCTGCTGTGGTAAAAGAGGAGAGACATCGCTTGTTGGATGGTATACGGTGTACAATGAATTCTTCCACTCAGGTTTCAGGAATTGGGCATTTGGATCGTGGATCGGGTGGGGTGGGGGAGTCCAATAATCAAAAACTAGACCAAAAAGCCAATGTCCTCGCCTACGATGCCACTCTATCAAAGTATAACCAGAGATAGTTGGATGTATGTATTGGCTACTGTGATGATAATTACTACCACTAATAACACGTACACGACGCTATTCGAGTGGAAGGAAATTAACATAACGCATGGAATGTCGATGGCAAGAGTGTCTGAAAGCTGAATGCAGGGTATTTGATGCCTTTCAGGCTGAAATACGAGGAATTTGAATGGTTGGAAACTATGGCTAATTTTTGCGCCTTCCAGCGTCAAGACCAAGGAATCTAAAAAGCTAGTTGTGGTCTCATTTTTTTTGGTAAATTTTACCAGCTTTCTTTTTGAAGGTGAGTGTTTTTTCTCTAGAAAGCTTCCTGTTGGAGTTATGAGTGAAAAACTGGAACAACTCCCGTTAATGGTTTTTAGCCATTTTCAAGGTGAAGCCATATCCGGATTTAGTCGATAACTGGTTTTTCGGATTCAGCAACCCCAAAAACATGGAGAACCATCATAAAAACTCATCCGGAAATTTTTTCCTGTCTCGACCACCAAATGAACGGACTGTAAAAAGATGCCCCCACATTAGGAAAAAAAAAAAGTTCCTAAAACTGTCAATGAAGGGGGGGGCGACAATAGAATGCTTTGCGGGGAGCGCCGTTGGTTCTGGCTACGCCACTGACTGGATACTGGAACAAAATGGAACGGATGGAGAAGAGTGTTTGCCTACCCTAAGAGATGAAGCCTTGAAATTAGTTTCAAGTCTGGGGCCCTCGGCCTCAGTTTCTTCTGCTCATTATCTGGAATTGAAGGCTTCGCCAGGGCAATAGACACGGCCAGTTTTGTTTGGAACCGCGTAGCGAATAAAGCGGTGGGGGGGGGGGCTTTCAATGACGAACGATTCCGGTCTCATAATTATCTCATATGGCGTCCGATTATCAGTTTTTTTGGCTTAACCGTCCGATTATGGTGCGATTTTTTCTGCTCGAGCTTAGATCCCTCCGTACTTGTGTGTTGAGATTCCTAAAAACTTATTATAGCTGTTTTAGGATCATGCTTTCCAGCGCCAGCGGTTTCCTTTTTCTCTATGCACGGAAATATAAATCCCCACCCTCACACTCTCTCTCTCTCCCTCTCCATCTCTATCTGTCCATGGAAAACAAGGAATTTCCTATAGCCCGACTACCGTATCCCGTCTTCATTTCGCAGTTAGCCACAAAAGCGCCGAGGGGAACGTTGTTCCCTGGATTATGGAGAAAAGGATTAAACTTAATTCCTTAAATTACGCTCGCCTGGTCGACTTTATCCATGTTAAGCCATTGGTTTAATTCAAACCATTTTGTAGAAGTATCTTCGTAGAAAGCTGAATACATTTTGAACAGGGGGAGGGTACAATTGAAATAATTTGGTCGTTAAAATATTTGTATACAAAATAATTTGTTGTTGGTCTCTGTTCAGAGACCAATTAGCAAAATAAGTCTTCTTTTTGGAAACAAAAGGTTTGTTTAAAGGATTTTCTGACCCTATGCGGTCACGTACGGTTGCGTGTGTGAGAAAGTAGCATCATTCTCACTACTTTTCATTTCATTGAGTCACACGAGTTGTATTAATGACTTTTACCTTTTCTCATTCTCAAAATCCAGTTTATGAAAGTGATGTATAGACTGCTCTTGTGATAATATCGAATCCAGCCGCAAAGTAGCGTTTTTTTATTTTAAATAATAAAACCTTTAGCTATAGTATTCCCAGCTTTTAGGTGAACTCCCCCCCCCCCACCTTGTAACACTCGCCGGAGCCCCTAGTGTTATAAGGAGGCTTTTATGAAGTGTTGCCCTGCATAGTTCTCATAGTTTGGATTTTCCACTCTCCGAGCAAATAATTTTTCTCGAATAATTTTTTTTCCTCTTCTTTTCAGGGGTAGGTTTGGAAGGTGTGGAGCGGTCTTCGACGGTTGAACTGGCGGCAGAACGGTTGGTCAGCGCACTTCAGGCCTACCCCGTTCTTCCGCCGCCACCTGATCCTCACAAGGCTAACATCATTCGTTTGTGGATACAACAAGTGAGTTTGGCCCTTTTTTCTATTTGTTACCTGGGACCCGGGCTGGTGTCGTCGTGGGAGCTAGGAAACTAAACACGCGAAACCTGATATATTGGGTGAGGGGAGTGCCTTCTGTTGAGGAATCGAATAAAATGTCGAAAGTTATCTCTGAACGAGCTCCGTCGTCCTTAAAAACCCAGGAGCGAATGGGCCTTTTCGAGCCCTACAAGAATGAATACGCTGTTTATTTATTGTCATTTCGCGACAAATTAAATTAAATCTCAAGTCTTTTTCCTGTCTCGTACGAGGCAGGTGACGCGCAAATCCCTAACATAGAGATTTGTTAACCACTCTTCACTCCCCCCTTCCACCATCAGTTTCATGGTGGAAGGGGTTTCATTCACCCACCAACCAGGTTAAGTGCCTCACTCGAACTGAACTGAGCCCTTTTCTATCCATCATTCGCTCTCTCTCTCTATCTGATTCTTTTAAAGGGTTACATGTGGTCTCATGGGGAAGTAAATTGATTTAACTCTCCTTCACCACTTCAGCACTACACTTTCCTACCTTTTCCATTTCGCCTCCAGCACATCCTTCGTACCTTCTTTGTTCAAATTTCTTTGAATAATTTATTAATTATTCTATGGAACTTAAATTCTATAATATATTATAAAGAACGACAGGATGTTGGGGGCAGGACCCACCAAACAATCACGAAAAATTGCACCGAAGGTGCGGTCATTCTCCGTTTCGACCATCAGCTACCTGAGCTACTCGGTCCTGGCCCGGCAATTGAGCCGAGTGCGGAGCCCATGGACCGCCCCTCACCGAGAATGGAGGTGCCACTTCACTACGATCCCCGCCCCCGGTGCTCCACCCGACCCAGCAAACCCGAGTCAGGGAGGACCCGGCTCACGAGGGGGCCTATTCAGAGTTGTCGAGAAGAAAATGCCGCAAGAGGGATCTAAGGACGCCGTATAAGAAATAACATTATCCCGCCTTGGCAACCGCACTTGCGGCAGTTTCTCCGACGCTTCTGAATAGGGCCCCTGGACTGATGAGAACCGTGAGGACGAAACGGGGACTGGGGATGTGGCTAGGAGCCACTGCCGAGTTCAATAAAGAACGACAAGATGTTAGGGGCAGGACTCACCAAACAATCACGAGAAATGACTCCGAAGGTGCGGTCCAGTCTCCGTTTCGACCTCAGACCTTCAGCTACCTGAGCTACTCGGTCCTGGGGCCCTATTCAGAATCGTCGGGAAAAATGCCGCAAGTGTGGTTGCTATGGTGGCATAATGCTATTTCTTATTCGGAGTCCTGGGATGCCGCACCCAAGGACGCCGAATAAAGCCCAGTTCACACCTATCATGCACGCTTCCGATCCGACACCGATCATGCATTTTTTGATAGGTGTGGGGACCGTAATAGGCGTTAATACCGAATAATTGACGGCTATTACGCTTCTCAGCCCTCTCAGATTGCCTTTCCAACCCAAATATAGTCTAACCGTTACGAGGGTTTCCACAGTCTTCGATCCGACATGCATGATCGGTGTCGGATCGGAAGCGTGCATGATAGGGGTGAACCTGGCTTAAGAAATAACATTATCCCGCCATAGCAACCGCTTTTTGCGGCATTTTCACACGGCTTAGGAATACGTCCCCAGGTCTCATCAGCCCGGCAATTGAGCCGAGTACGGAGCCGATGGACCGCCAATTTTTTCGGTTGCGGAAAACACCTACTTTGCACCCTAGGTACACAATATACTATTACGAGTTTATTTATGCAAACAAAAAAAAAAAGTATAATTAAGAGAACTACAGTTTGGTTAGGCCAGCGCGCATAACCTCGTCGACTAAAAGCAACTGAAGAGCCATCAAGGAGCTTGTCGAAATGCAGTTCTTTTTTACTTGGTAATTGTCCAGAATCCCCTCGCACACCGAGTGAATTGGTCGTCCGGTTCCAACGTCTAGACCGATCGATTGACCACCCTTGGATTGACTTTCGACTAGCGCCAAGGCATCTTCAACGTCCAAACCGCTGTTTTCGGCCAGGGTTCTTGGAACGGCCAACAGCCCTTCAGTGAACACCTTGAGGCCGGCTCGACTCCTTCCGCGAAATTCGTCGTCCTCGCGTTGCAACAGTTCATTTCGAATGTTCATTTCAATTGCTCCAGCACCCGCCACGACGCAACCGTCTTCGATGGCGTTTCTCAGACAGTTAAGCCCATCCTTGACGGCGTCCTTCATTTGATTCAGGGCGTACTGAGCCGGACCGTGAATCAGTACAGTGACGCTGCGTTTATAAGCGCAGTCAGTGACGAATGTGTACTTGGTTTCACCGAGAACTTGTTCATAGACGAGACCGGCGAATCCGAGGCATTTCTCGGTCAACTCGTCGAACGAGTTCATGGGGTAGCCGCCGCAAGCTCGAGTCAGTCGATCCATGTTTTTACGTTTGGCTCGTCTCAATGCCATAATTCCTGATTTCGACAGTGCTTCCAACGAGAGTGGATCAATCCCTTTCTGATTGATTACAACGAAACCCTTGTCAGAACCAGCGCACAGTTTTTCTTTTAACTCAATTATTTGTTTCACTCTTCGGTCGATAAATTGTCTTTCGGCTTCAACAAACTTTTCTCTCTCCTCGGCTGATTTGTAGTAAAACCCCGAGTGTATTTCGGTGTTTTCAAATTCGAGAGATACGTTGCAAGTAAGGATGTAAGCGTTTTTCAATTTTTGAGGCATGCACGGATGACGTCCACCATGATCGAGAACAAGCCCTTTCACTAGTTTTGTGTCGCCCTGGAGTTTCATTTCCATTGTCATTATTTCTATCTGGTCGATATCCAAAGGCTCCTTAGGGTCGTAAACACTCAAAACAGCATCTACGCAGATTTCAGATAAATTTCTTGCGACATCTGGCTCTAATTTTGTGAGAAGACACGTTTTAACTAAGGGCATCAATGACAATTTTTCAGCGGCAATGGGGATTTTAAATTTATCGATAATTTCCAAAGCCGCATTTCTCGCTCGACGCATACCCTCATGTATGGTTCTCGGATGAACTCCCACGCTCACAAATTGTTCAGCGAGGCGTAGAAACTCGGCGACGAGAATCACCATCGATGTGGTGCCGTCACCGCACGACGCGTCGACGGCCGTCGTCGCTTTTGCTATGAACGAAGATATAGGGTGTTTTATTTGCATTCCCTGTAAAAGAATTTGGCCGTCTTTAGTGATTTGAATCGATCCAGCGCCGTCTACGAGCATTTTCATCGTGCCTCGAGGCCCCAAATTGGTTCTAACGATTTCGGCCAATCCTCGAGCGGCGGCGACGCTGAAAGATAAAACCTGAGAATTTCTCACGGTCTCCGCTTTTGGATTCAAAATTGAAATAGCAGCCATCGTGTCACTGACAAAAACTTTTCTTTGTGTTTTTTTTCTTAGTTTAAAAAACACTCAGGTGTAAGCGTTATTCAACTGTTCGAAATAATTGAAGTCGACCCATTTTTTTTCTTTTTACGCGAAACTGCAGCATAAGAAAGGTTGTAGATACAATCTCTGCACTGAGCGATTCTAAACAAAACGATCTCGGATTTTCCCACCTCTGAACACAATCTGAGGAAAAAAAAAGAGTTTAACTGTGATCTGAACGTTCGCTTCACTAAACTCCCAAGAAAACAGTTTTTCCCCCTATTAGACCCCGTTCACAAGCTTTGTTCTACGCGTCTGTGGAGTCTATGCAACAAAACAAATTTATTCCCTCGAAAAATGAAGCATGTTGATAGGTTGCATAGATTCCTCAGACGCATAACATTTATGATTTGTGAACGGAGCCTTACATCAAGGGGAAAGTTTTTGGATTACACGATGAAGAAATTTGGTATGAGTCAACTTTGAAAATGATTAATCGTTACGTTACTCCCCCTGCCACTGTATTTGATGTTACACGAGAACTAAGCACGAGAGAGGCACTCTTAGTTATGCGATTAATGACTTTCCCTAACTTTTCTAGACTCCTCTTTTTGCTACGAATGGGCGTGAGATGGATATGATGGACCCATGTGATGGATATGATGGATAAGGTTACAAAACTAACACATGTAGTCCAGTCAATGAATGGGTCATAGCTAGCTCCGGTGAGCAGTATCGGAACATGTTCCTTCGGAAACTTGTTAATGGTGGTTATAAAGTGAACATACTAAAAGTCCTCTCGCCTAGGTAGAGTACCTTTAAAACACAGGTACTGCAACACGGATTTCAGCGCCATATTTGGTCCCTCAGTCGTTAGGGTAAACACAATATCATGAATGAAAAAATTGTCATCGTAACACAAGGTAAGTAGACACAGAGGCAAGGTGACTAAACTTTACTATAGGTGCCGCAGATTTCCCCCTGCCCATCGGACGGGAGGGGTGGAGACTGACGTCACCAGCAGTCCTTTGCTCCCGATTGCTCACCCCAGAGCAGCAGAGCAAGTTGATTTTAAAATTCAAGTTTATGAATTCTCAAAAATCACAGACCAGTAACAATTAATAATGAACTGGGTCCAGCGCAATGGCGGTTGGGACTGCTCGTGACGTAGGTGAAGGACAGTGATCTGCGGCACCTATAGAAAATGTAGTCACCTTGCACAGAGGTATGCTCGTAACTAAGGAAATTTTTGTCAAAATTGACGTCACGGGAGTAAAAAATTAATGAGTGACCAAACTTCACATATGAAGCTTCCCCTCCCATGGTTTCTCCCTTGGAATTTCTTTTTAGATCAAGCAAACAATGGTTGCGTTGCAAAACTCGGGGCTCGTGTTTAAACGCTGAAGTGTAGAATTAAGTGCTTACTGAAGTTTTGCAACGGTGATTTGTGAGTTTTCAACTCCCCGTTATCATAGTCGGAAGGTTAGTAACTTCCTTTCCTTCATTAATATTTTATTTTTAGGCTTTTGGCTTATTATTGCAATAAGCCAAGACCCTAAAAAAAAAAAAAATATTAATCAACTTGTATGGCTTAAAAAGTAATAATATTAGTTTCCTTCATTTTTTTGTCAACCATCGTTGAACTTTTATGGCATTTTTGAAAAAAAGAGGGCAGAAAGGTTTCATCGCGATGAAAAAGGCTATCGAAACACCTCGGAACATGTTTTGTTGGATTATTAAACATTTACTCAGCGCTGAGCTAGATTGACAGTTTTGCAACGGCAAAAGATTAAGTGCTCATTAAGCGCTGAACAAGTCTGAAGTTTTGCAACGCGGCCAATGAATGAAAAGCCAAAATAAGTGCCTGCAAATTTTTTTTAAAAGCGATATAATTTGGCGGAGTCGTTCCTTAGACCTTATGTACCGTTTTAAGGCCCAGTTAATTGATACGTACCTCGTGAAGCCCCGTGTACAGACAACACTCGGCGCAGTGACGGGCTAGTTTATTATGTGTATCAGTGAGAAACGACCAGTAAGCTTCATGAGGGAGCAAGGAAGGGCTTCCCTGCTGCCCGCGACAATCACGCTCACGAGCATTTCTTAGATAGGTTGGACAATAAAGCTGAAGTTTAAAAGTGTTCCCTGTCATGTACAAAATTAGAAGTAATTTAGTATTTTAATATTAATCGTGTCCTTCGACCAGAATCCCGGCCTCGAACCTAGCCGTATTCAATCACTGTCGATATTGAGGAATTTGTTTGCCTCATCTGGAGCCTCAGTACAAACTCGTGCGAAAATGCCGCTAGACGTGATTGCTATGGCGGGATAATGTTATTTCTTATTTGGCGTCCTTGGATCCCGCGTGCGGCTTTTGCCCGACCGTTCATACTAAGGCCCCTGGCCGCATACCCAGGATGGCTTAGGGCGATTCACACCCTCACCATACGAGCTATTCGTCGATGTGCGGTTTGTTGTACAAACACCGCCGAGAACCCTTAATACGAAGCCAAGTGTTTCGGGGCGCTTATATTTATTATTGTTAATTGGAACGGTGGCGAGGTCTCTACGTTGATGAGTGGAACGAAAAAATTGCTGAACTTAGCTCTATCTTAAAAGAATTTCTAAAAGTTTCACAACTGAGATGTTACCCTGCACGTGCAGCAGTTTTGTTTGCTCCAACCAGGGGCGGATCCACAGGGGGGGTAATGGGGGTAACTACCCCCCCCAGGATTTCAGAAAAGATTATTTTTTAATAAAGATAGAGAGAACATCACGACGATTTCCTGAGGACAAGCAGTGGTTGGCAATCTTATCTGTCGATTCTCTCATACAAATGCTACCCCCTCCCCAGCAATGCCAATTTCGTAGCCTCACCTTTTCATAAAGTGAATCTTCATGTATGAGATCGTGCAGAAGTCTTTTCATGTTGAGAAATGTATCATTAATGTAAAGAGCTGCACCTTTTTGGTACCTATTAGACCGACGAATACGTTCGTCCTGTTTTCGAAGAAAATCAAATATACCTTACCTTTTTGCAGGGTAGATTACCTCTCCAAGATGTTTCCACCCTGAATCACACCCCAAAATGTCATTAACTTTGTCAAATTTCGGAATTTGTTCAAAATCCTTTCCTTGGCTGTTGCTTCGACTTGTAGACCATAAATTTTATTTTTGAACCATACAGCCATGGTGTTTTTTATAGAATGCATTTCGGGCCCATTCCCGGTGCCCCTCATCAGCATTACCCCTTCACCTCTAAGGCCAAACACCCTGGCCTTAGAGGTGAAGGGGTAATGCTGATGAGGGGCACCGGGAATGGGCCCGAAATGCATTCTATAAAAAACACCATGGCTGTATGGTTCAAAAATAAAATTTATGGTCATTAACTTTGGAATTGTGTCACTAACAAGTTACCTGACTGCTGGTCTATACATGTAGATGGTTGTTTGAATTCTAAAGGAAATTCAGTGCTCTACAATGTCTTAAAGGTAGATTTTCCTAGCAGCGCAAAACGCTCAGCGCAGCGTCATTTAAATTGTTTCCCAGTCGAAAAGTGAAGATGTAACTAGGAATAAATGTAAAATGCGCTGCGCTCGCTAAGCGTTTTGTGCCGCTATATAGGAAAACCCAGTTTCACGGGAAATTTCCATAGAACGCGCACTACTTTTCGAGTTACAGGCAAAAAAACTCGGGTTTTCGGCGCTTCTGAAGTGGGGCCCTTCTGGCGGGGAAATTTTGGTGGAAAACTCATGAAAATGACTCATTTTCTTTTATAGCAATTAAAAAAATAATAATTAGCGATTTTTTGGCAGAAATGACCATTTTTGGGGAAAAAGAGTGCTCTTCAAAACCAGTGGTTTAACCAGTAAAATTCAAACGATCCTTGCGGTTTTTAGCGTGCTAAAAATCGTAAGACCCCGTTCACAATCTCTATGCTTTCGTCGTGTGGTGTCCATGCAACCTATCAAAATGCTTCATTTTTCGAGGGAATAAATTTGTTTGGTTGCATAGGCCCCACACTCCACACAACGCAGACATAGAGCTTGTGAACGGGCCTTAAAGCCTCATGTGAATCGGTCCTTTGAATGGAACTGGATGTGAAGGCTCACCAAAGTATCGAAAGATATCGCTCCGGCAGCTGGCTGTCGAATAGAGTGGATTTCACTACTAATATACGAATTTCGACGTTATTAGTCAATGGGGAACTTGCACATTTTTCAAAAGTTGGTGTTGCTTAAAGAGGGCTCTTCCACAAGTCTATTGCTCACATTAAACTTCAAAATCAGTCAAGGATGCTTTTTTAGTAAATTTTTAAAAATTTTGAGTGGGGGTTCGATTACGTAAAAACTTACTTATTGAAATTGATGATGCGGGGAAGAGGGGGTTAGATACGTTTACTGGGAATAAATTTTTCATGTTATTTGTAAACAAACAATTTTAGAGTTCCCTCAAATGCTTCACAAGTAAGTATTTACGTCATTTCTCCTCGCACCATCCATCCCCTTCTGAAGAACTTTGAACCTTTTTTAAAAATCTTAAAACGCACCAATCGGGTTGCAACTTCCGTTGTTATCCTTCAGTTCACGGGTCAAATCACCGGTATGCTTTTCTCCCCAATCTGAGTTTCATGCAAGTTCCCCATTAGGCATTATTGTGCGGAAATGGCTAAATAAAAGAAGAGAATCACACTGAGTGGTAATTTTTGTCGACTAATAGCAAATTAACTAAAAACGTGGAAATTCGGTGTAGAAAATGCACTCTATTTGACAGCCAGCTGCTGGGGCGACATTTTTTGATACTTTGGTGGGCGTTCGTTCGGTGGGCAGTCAGTTCCATTCAAAGGCCCACTGACGATGAGGTTTTCAGGACGTTTAGCATGTTGAAATTCGCAAGGATTGTTTGAATTTTGCAGGTCAAAACAAGCGATTTTGAAGAGAAAAGTTACATTTTTCTTCTTTAAAAAACATTGTCATTTTTGCTGGAAAATTGCCAATTAATTAAACAAACGCTCATGAGTAATTTTGAATGGGACACGTTGGAGAAGTTTCTCTGATCCATGGAAAGTCGATAGGAGCTGTTGATCAACAATGGGAGATGACTTCTTTTTCCTTTCGATTTGGATCATTGTTTCCGCACCTACGGCCTATTATTCAGTATCTAGTCAGATTTAGTATGATATTGTGGGGGTTGAATTTTATGGAAAATTAAAAATCCCCATATCGTACAATCTTAAGGAGGTGTTGAGGCGACAGAAAATAGTTATTTTATGTCGAAAATTGCTATTCCTGACTTTCTATCACGTTACTGACAGGGTCTGTCAGGGTGGCAGAGTGTTTTTCCCGAATCCATAGCCAAAAATTTACAGAAAGTGTGCTACAAAGCGAGTTACTCGCATTTATTTAGGGAAAGAGATGTTATCCTAAAAACATGTTAGAAAAATCATATCTCGATGGATTTTGATTTTCGTACCACTACCATAGTGTATTTAGCGTTTTCGACTGCAAATGAGGTCTCATTTCATCAATTTTTTTTCTACACTTATTCGCATCCAACCTGTATGTATAAGTAGAAAGTTTTCGACATAAAAAATTAATACTTTGAAACACTAAACACAACTTTTGGCTGCCCGAAAACCGCGATTTTTGGGTCATTTTATCAGTTTTTTCTATAAATATCCCCCAAAACGAGAGGCTTTATAGAGGAAACCCTTCTCGTACAAAACATTTAGGGTCATTAAATTTCCTACACCAATACATTCATGTGAATAAGTACGTTGGTTTTCCACGACCAATGCGGAGCGCGCTACAAACTTACGGGCCTTTTTTTCTAAAATGGGTGAAAGGCTTAAAATCACCTGTTTCCGACCAATCTATGCTCTGTGAGCTTGATTTCTGCCCATCAACCTTCATTCCATTAGCCTACCGAACTTTTTCAAGCCCCTAGCTCCACCTCGGTTGAAAATTTTGAAGCCTTCTATTCTAGATTTTATAAAAAAAAAAACTGACCATTTTGCCTCCAGAAAACGATAATTTATGCGTTAAACTTGGCGTTTTGGTGTTCTGGGACTCCACTAGGTCCCCCCCCCCCGTCGGTAACCGTTAATTTGCAGGGGAAAAGAATAATGTGGCAGGACTAATTCGGCATGGGTACTACACATCCTCATTTGTCTTGAAACATCAACCCAATATTTTATGCATTTTGGAAGCGATGGAATGATGTAACATGAGGGTGTTTGATGTAAAGGGTGGGGGGGGGGTCATCGGCATTACCCCCCCTAGGATTCAGACCTGGATCCGCCCCTGGCTCCAACCATTACACTTAGGGGCCCTGCAATCACTTCTTTCACAGGAACATTGTCCTGCAGGCCCCAGAAATGTTGATAATTTTGTTTTATTGACAAAAGTCCCACCTGTTAATTTTTTAAAAATTTGTCATCCCATGACGTCATGGCACAAACAATAATAATTGGTTGAAAATTAAGAGCATACCTCTTTAGTCTATTTACCTTGATCGTAACAGCAAACAAACGCGGAACGCGGTCGAAATAAATAAAAATATCCTAGTTGTCAATGAGATGGTGATAATTATAATCATATGAGGTACCAAGTATGGCGCCGATTTGCTTGTTGCAGTACTCGTGTTTTATAGTGTCTTAGCCTAGGTAAGACAGGTGGGGTGGGAAAGCTATGGAGCGGGTAACCCCCCAACCTGTCTTCGTTTCTAGGATTGCTTACATAAGCCCACCGAAGTGTTTGATTTGCAACTGTAAGCAATCCTTACACTGCTTACATGGACGCTTCGCCCCTGTTTATTTACAAATAACAAGAACAATTAAACCCCAGAAAACGCGTCTTCCCAACACCATCCATTTCATTGACTGCCCTTTGACGTAATCAAACCCCCACTCAAAATTTTTAAAAATTCGCCTAAAAAAAATTATTACCCGCTTTATATACTATTACCCGCCTGAACCGAAAAGTCCCAGTGTACTGGACATCGTCCTTGCTAAACATATCCCAAATATCTCCTCTATTGAAAGCATTTCTCAACTAAACTCGGACCATAACCCAATAATGTTCAAACTTAATTATAAATTTTATGGAGCTCCGTTTACCCAACAATTTAAATTTCGCGAAGCGAATTGGTCCTCCTTTGTGACCCATTTATCTAACAACGTAAATCCTCACCCTGAAATAGCATCCACGTCAGATTTTGACTTAGTAATTCAAGAATTTTCCAATCTCATCTTACAATCAGCGGACCTAGCAATACCTCGACACAGCTCTGTGCCTAACAAAGCACTTCCTATCCACGTTATTCTCGTAATAAAACTGAAAAATTACCTTTAAAAAATGTGTCAGAAATTGCGCATTCCTTTTTTCAAAAAAGCTGTTTCCCTACTGCAAAAAATCATAAGCAAAATGATTAGTAATCACAAAAATTCGAAATGGTCTTCTTTTCTTGCAAAAATCCAGCCCTCAACCGTAGCATTCTGGAGAGTAACAAAATATTTTAAAAACACCAAGCCAGTCTCAATGATTCCGACTATAGTCGATGGATCCGACCAGCTCAGTACCTCTGTGGACAAAGCTAACGCATTTGGTAAATACTACGAGGGTGTTCACAGAGCCACACAAGCCTTGAGCTCTCTCAACCACAATAGGTTGGTCAATAGAACCGTGCGTCGGTGTTTAAAAACTATTCAATATGCATCAACAGACGTAAAATTAGTTACCCCAAAGGAAATTAAATATATCATTAAGACACGCCCTAGTAGGAAGGCCCCCGGCTCTGATATGATTTCTAATACCCTCCTTAAGCACCTCCCTCGCAAATGCCTGGTATTAATAACCCATCTTTTCAATAAAATGTTAATTCTCGGTTATTATCCGAACCAATGGAAGACTGCGAAAGTTATCGTGATCCACAAGCCGGGTAAAAATCCCTCACAAGTCTCAAGTTATCGCCCTATAAGTCTATTGAGTTCTCTCAGTACATTGTTTGAAAAGGTCATCCAAACTCGCGTGTTGCGGCACATCGACGACAACAACATACTTATTAATGAGCAATTTGGAATTCGATCTGGGCACTCGACACACTCACAACTGTGTCGGGTCGTAGATGACATTACCCAAAATGTTTGCGATCGGAAACATACAGGCATGGTCCTAATCGATATCCAAAAAGCCTTTCATACAGTATGGCACTATGGCTTGCTTTACAAACTTCAATTACTGCATTTCCCCTCTTATATTATAAAATTGATCGCAGCTTACCTAAATAACCGGAAATTTTACGTATCTGTATCTGTAAATAATATAAACTCGTCCTTATACTTTATATGTGCTGGTGTACCGCAAGGATCCATCCTAGGCCTCTTCTGTTTATAATATACATAAATGATATCCCCAGAGTCCCAAACCTAAATATGGCATTATTCGCCGATGATACGGCCTTGTATACCTCATCCTGGCGTATTGATACAGTTGTCCGTAGACTAAATTCTGGACTGAATGAAATTAACAAATTTTCCAACGCTGGAAGATTTCACTAAACTATGAAAAAACGGAAGCAATATTGTTTTCCAAACGAAGACCTTTTGTCAATGAGCCCTTTATGCTAGAAGGTAAGATCATCCCTGTTTCTTCCACAGTCAAATACTTAGGGCTTACGCTAGATGCTAAATTAACTTTCACTTCACACATTAATAACTTAGTAGACAGAAGTAACCTAGCAATTCGCTTGCTATTCCCGTTACTCCGGCGAGAATCTGGTATTTCCTTGAAAAATAAGCTTATTATCTATAAAACATGTGTTAAGCCGTTCCTTACATATTCGTGCGGAGCGTGGAGCTTTACCTGCGACTCTAACTTTAAGAAACTACAGACTATTCAAAATAAATTCTTAAGACTCTGCCTTGGCTGTAGCCGATCTACCAAAATTGTATCCCTCCACCATCGCTGTAACATGACTCCCATACAATAATACATCATCCAAATGGCCTCAAAAATGCTGCTCAAATTTGCTAATTCTGAGAATCCTCTTATCAGTTGCATTGGATCTTATGACCTGTCCTTGAATACAAGGCATAAACGCATAATGCATTATGTTCCAAGTTAACCTTATCCGCCCCTTCAAAAGTAACTTGGTTCTGACTAATTCTGACTCTGGGAATAAGTATAAGTAATTCTTAGATTCTGTAAAAATTCTTCAGTTGAATTCCGTTCAAAAGTTTTATTATTATTATATCTATTTCATGTAAATTCAAACTTTGTAATCCTAACCTAAGTTCTCCCTTTAGTTTGAGGTTTTTGTAGAAATTTTCCCTCATACCTGCACAGAAATTACATTAAGCCTAGACTAAAATAATAATTGAGCAGAACAAAATAGAATATTACAATTTACTGGCGTTCTTTATTAATTGAGCAGACTGTTTAGCTTTGTGAATAAAAATTATCTATCTATCTAACCTACAACTAAAACGAATCACTGCAATCTTATTTACATTAAGCAACAGTTTATCAAAATTAAACCTCAGATTAATTAAGCTCACTTCCCTACTTGCTGTGCGAACTAAAGGCCCGATATCTTTTCCCCACAAGAGTAAGACAGAGAGAAGAGTTATACCAGTTTCCTGGGCGGTGATAGGCACTCAGTTTCAGACGGTGTAATGGTCCATTCCGGGGAGTGAAAGTTTTAAAACTGTCGAAAAAAGAAAAACCGCCTGATGCGTTTAAAACGCAATCCCAATAAACTTCAAGTCTCGTTTTGATCGATTTTGGCACCCTGCCAGCCCGTGGTAGTGTTGTCTCGCCCCTCTTGGAAAAAATAAATAAATAAAAAATCATAACTCAGTGTCTAGTTATAGGTGCTGAGTGACGCTGTGTAGAACTTTTCTATTGTGGTCCGGTTCTGGCCAGCTAATAGCGCGAATTTGAACCTCCCCCGGCCTCGCCGCTTTGCCACCCTTGCTATTTGTGCATCGTGCTTTTTTCTGGTCTTCAATTCAGAACGAGAAAGAAAAAAAAACAATAATAAAACAGTAAAAACAAAAATCACAAGGGAAAATACACTCTCTCCCCTCCTCTTGTAAAGAACGCTTACAATCTCATCACACCCTTCTCCCTCCTGGTTTTCAATCTTCTGCCTTCTCCACTACTTTTAGTAGGGTTTTAGTTTGCGTACAGTGAAAAAAAAGCCGCCCCCTTCGCATCTTTCGTTTTAATTAATGAATAACGCTTTAACGTTTGTAGTGACTGGGGTTTTTAAATTATAATATAATGGTGCGCGGAAATACTGGTGGTGGTCGACTTGTCGCCGCTACAGTCGCCCTTCTTGAAAAACAACAAGAAAAACCGGGGAAAAATAATTTTATGATTCGCAGGAGTGATAAATGTTTCAGCATCGTCAAAGGTAAGTGTTTTGTTTTGTTAATTATTCATATTAAGTAAGAAATTGAGGTGATTGAAATAATAAAATATTGAGAAAGACGCGGGGTATTAGGCACTGAGTCGATGGGTATTGCGGGCTTGTAATCTATCTTTTTAATAACGAAATACGTTCTCTTTCTAATTTGACTAATTTGAACTCTGGGGGATTCCAATCCCCCAGACGCGGAAATAGTTGTTTTCAATTTTTTATGCATGGTGAAATGTGGCTCAATTTGACGATCTGATCAGGAATTTTTGAACGTTCGCTGTGGTATCTCAGTAAAAAATGCGTCGATTTTTAAATATAAAAAGCCATTTTGTAGTTTACAACACTGGCATGTTTTTACAATAATTTAACCGTACCTTTACCACCGAAGACATCGGAAGATTCGTTTTTGAAGGAAACGTTAAAAATCAAATTTGCACTTTTTAGCTTTTTCAAGAAATAAAATAAAATACTTTAACATTAGTTCAATTAGTTGCAACAGCGTTTCTTAAACCCAAAATTTGTGCTGTTTTCAGAAATGTAATCGGTATTGTTCTGTTACGAATGGCTAGGACGCTAGAAATGATTATTGACGAAAAGAACGCGTTTGGCCGAAAAATGACAAAAATACCTGTAACTCGGAAATGAAGCGTTTGCGACCCTATGGTGATTTTGGTTCGTCCTCGTTAGTACTACGACTGGTTAAAGTCCTGATCATTCCTCCTGAAACACCCTGTATACAAACAATCAAAAAACAATTTTAGCAAGCCTCGTCTTGTTTGATTTTTTAATTTTAATTTTACCTATTCAAACAAGTCTCAAAATACGCTAAAAATGCTTTAAGGGGAGTTGTGCACGTGTTTCCTCGACCCCCTCCAATCATACCTCGCCTACTCCGCGTTATGTAAATTATCGCCGTATTTCTGCCAATACCAATCCTGGATTTCAAGGTCTCGTTTAAATCTCCAGGAAATTCCGCACGGGCGTACGATCTCGCTTTCCTAAATAATTCGTCGAAAGAGAGTGAATTTTAGAGGTAAAAGTTAATGTGGGTTTGACAGTTTATTTCAGGGGTGAAATATGAAAAAAGAAGATCGTACGAGATTTCCGGATTTTGATTTAAATGAGACATTGAAATCCAGGATTGGTGCAGAAATACGGTGATAATTTACGTAACGCGGAGTAGGTGAAGTAGGATTGGAGGGGGGTCGAGGAAACACATGTACAACTTTCCCAGAATTAAAAACAAAAGAACACTGAAAACGAAACTCAACGGTTTTCTTTTTTCTTAATTAATTGGTCCGGTGAGCGGAGAAAACGGCTTTCCTCACTCATTAATTTTAACAACTTTTTTTTTTGGCCAGGAATGAAGGTGAAAGGAGACTTGAAAAGCTTTGCAAATGGGGAACTCGCTCTTTTTTCAAAAGTTGGTGTTTCTTAAATAGGGCTCTTCCACAAGCCTATTGCTCGCATTAAACTTTGAAATCAATCAAGGATGCTTTTTTAGCCAACTTTTAAAAATTTTGAGTGGGGGTTCGATTACGTCAAAACGTATTTATTGAAATGGATGATGTGGGGAAGAGGGGGTTAGACGCGCTTACTGGAGGGAAATTTTTCATGTTATTTGTAAACAAACAATTTTAGAGTTCCCTCAAATGCTTCACAAGTAAGGATTTACGTCATTTCCCCTCGCACCATCCATCCCCTCCTGAAGAACTTTGAACCTTTTTTAAAAATCTTGAAACGCATCAATCGGGTTGCAACTTCCGTTGTTCTCCTTCAGTTCACGGGTCAAATCACCGGTCTGCTTTTCTTCCCAATCCGAGATTCATGCAAGTTCCCCATTGAACGATATCGAACTTATTTTCTTGAAAATTCAGCAATTTTGCTCAACTCTTGACCTCTTAGTTTGCACGTGTTTTTGGTTTTTTCGTTCGGCTTTGTGAAAAAAAGGAGTTTTTTATTTCTAATCGGATCCGTATGGATATCTGCCAATCTTTTTAAAAAGGAACATAAAACTCTTTACATCGTAGAGCATTGGATTTGGGGGGGTTGCAAAAATGAAAACTTGGAATGATATGGGTGGGCCGGTGGGTGGGTTGGCGGGTTCTTTTTTCTTCCTTTTATTTTAGAGCCGGTAGTCTTCTGGGTGTGTGAACCAGAGGGAGGGGTTTTCAGTAATGAATTCAACTTTTGCTCTGGAAAGTTATTTGAAAAGTTTCGCTCGTTGGAAAAGTCTCTCAAATTTACGGTTATTTTTGTTGGTAAAAAAGCTCTATTAAGCGATGGTGGGGGAGGGGGAAGTGGATTTTTCCCCTTCTAGATGTTAGCATCCGCTTTTTGTTTACAGACAATTTTGACTCTAGTATGGATGAATCGACTGTGAAATGTACTAGTTCTACGGATTCAGGAAAAGATAATCATTCGTTAATTTCCAGCAGTTGTTCCTCGACGTCATCTGTGTCTAACGAAGGTATTTTTGTTCGAAGAAAAATGTTAAGTTTTTCTATTGAAATGGGACAATATTTCAGAATTGGACACGATCTGCTGTAAAAATGACTTCCACTGGGTGAGTAAAAATCATCATCACCTGTCGCCGCCGACGAAAGACTCACGCATGTCAGAAACGGCCAACAACAGCCGTTATGCGCGTCAATCGCGACCGACGGAAACGAAAAACAGTCGCCACCAGCATTCGTCCACAACGTCCGAAGTTCGATTCCGTAAAACATCGGCGAGTCTTGACAGAAAACGAGCGACTCGTCGCGAACGTGATCATCGTTGTCGGTCGATCAACAGTGGTGGCGCCAATTACTACGGAAGCGCCAAACAATTACATCAACAGCAACCACCCCCTTCGTCCTGTAGTTGTACATCTTCGGCGTACTTCGAGTACGCCCCTCATATTAATCCTCACGACTATCGAGTCCCTTACTATTGTCGACCTCCCCCCTGTGACTTATCTTACAAATATTGCCCTAAGGTACAAAATAAACAATTTTTTTTTGTCCCTATAGTTAATTTCTTCTCCTCCCTTAAACATCTAAAAAAACTTCCCCCCTTCACGATTTTGTTCAAATTCTCAAATTTATTCCATTTTCCAGCCTACAAATGAGCTCCAAGAACAACTCAGGCGGCTCGAAAGTGATAAAGAGTCACTCTGCCTTCAAGTGGCCGTCCTCACGGATCAAGTCGAAGCGCAAAGCGAGAAAATTAGCGATCTGGAGAAGACGGTAGCCGAGCAGAAGCGACAAATTTCAGCTTCTGAGGATCTTTTTCAAAGGGTGAGACTTTTTTTTTATGTACCTTAAGGGGAAGGGTATAGGCTTGGGTTTGTATCGACAGTTAAGTCAATGAACGAAATAAATTGGGTTGGCGGGCATCTGGACTATTTCAGTTCGAGGGAGTGTATTTGGGTAAAGACTTAAATAGTGAGGAAAAGTAGGAGTCCGAGAATTGTTGAAAAAAAATCTATTTATAGTACGGTTGTTAGGGGGTAAGACCATCTGCGCTGCTCGTACAAACATTGCTATCGGGTTAAAATGTGTCGGGATTAAGTGTAGAACTTTCTAAAAGGGTAACATTGCCTGCCTACGGATAGAGCCTGTTCAGACTCTGAACAGGCTGAATTAAATTTATTTTAACGTTTTAAACTCTCCCCTATCCCTCGGTACTCCTACCCTCCCCCTCTACATCGGAACAGCATGTAATAATCACTTCCACCATTTCAATACAAAAGGAAAGGTGTGAACTTGAATATTATTATTATTTTGTGGGGGAGAAGGAAATGATTACACACAGTGTGGGACTCCTACAAATGGCAGGGTGTCTACAGACCTGGAAAACCGGGAGAACCGGGAATTGTCAGGGAATTTAGTGAATTTATGAGAAAAGTCGGGAAAATAGCAAAGCTATTTTTTCACGAACGTCATGCTTCCAACGGGAACATGGAAGTAAAATGGAGTACTTACAAAATTACTATTAGGATTGTGGCCTATCTCACTCTCCAGTCGAGTTATGTTATGAGCGTTTTTTCACAGAAAACGTACTTTTATCCTACCAAAAACGTTGGTTTCTTGGGTCGAAATGCACTTTTCTCCAAAAGTGATGACAGTTTTGAAATCTACGGTATTCCGTTTCAGTGGAATGAGACCAATTTCAATCATCAACAATGTCTAAAACGCGAAGAAACGTGGCGCTTTTGTCGCGCTGGTTCTTACTAACAATATCAATTTGAATTCTCCTCTCCTCCAATTCAAGAACTAATTACATACAACAGTATTTGCAGTCTTCTTTATTGTGGGCGTATGGATTTCGGGCACGACAGTGATCCCTTGAATGACACAACTGTTGTGTCATTTGCAGTGCAAGGAGTCATTTGCTGAGGAGAGGCACTGTTCGTGCCTGAAATGCATTCGACCTCAATAAAGAAGACTGCAAATACGGTTGTAATTAGTTCTTGAATTGGAGGAGAGGAAACTTAACAGCGGGACAACCGCTAGAAGAGGGAGGTGGATTGAGTAATATCAATTTGGATAACCATGAAAATTTGCTGAGTCAGGGAATTTTGTTCCAGGAAGCTGTAGACACCCTGAAATGGTCTACCCACTAAAACCTCCTCCCCAAAGACGTCGACTGCATGGTCATTGGTCTATCTCACGCATATCATTTTGTATTCTATTATTTAACCTTTGTTGTTTAGCTTTAGATCATGTCATATAATTCTACATGTTTTAGAAAGGTGATGACTTGTTTGAAGTTTTCAGGCTTCAAAATTTCAGCTAGTGTCCCTCGTATTTCATGTTCGACTCTGGTTGATGTTTATGCTCGACACACAGTGAGAACGTGTTCTACTGTCAGCCGAACATCGCACGTATTGCACATTGGTCGTCGAGTTCCTAGTAGATGATAGGAATTGGTCAACTTTGTGTGGCCTATGCAGAGCCTTGTGTTCACTACGCTTTCTTTCCTTGTTAGTTTTAAACTGTAAGCTTTATTTTTCACGCTAGGACAGATCCTTACCAGCTGAGTGTCATTCTGCTCCCATTCATCTTGCCAATCATTCCAGATCATGTCATGAATGCGTTTCTTTTCTTCTTTTAAATTCATTACGACTGATCTAGTGTTTTCTTCGCGGCCCATGGTTTCCCTTGCTCTAACGAAGGATGGTCTGGCGTGACTCGGGCGTTACTCGTACTCATGTTGAATCTCATTATCTCCGGCCCAGTGGTGCAGAAAGTGGTCTGGCTTCATTCGAAGAGAAGAAACGTAATTCAAAAGTTGTCATGACGATCATGGCACTACATCGGCTTGTACGGAACGCGCCCGTAGCAACCCGAAGTCCATCGTGGTACACCCTATCAAGGGCGATCAACCATGAGCGTCGGGCCGAGCCGTAGACGATGGATCCATAGTCGATTTTCGATTCCACTAAAGAATCGAAGATACGTAACAGCATGTTAGTTTCTGCGCCCCATGTGTGATTTGCTATCACTCGAATTAAATTGAGGTCTTTTTTGCATCGTTTCATCTCCATCTAAGGGCCTGATCTAATATTACTCCCAAGAATTTGTGTGTGTTACTCTATTTTATTTCCGAGTTTCCAAGGTACAATGTTGGTCCAGCGTGCTGTGAGCGTAATCTGCAGAAGTGAAGCGCTGAGGAATTCTCTGGAGAGAGCAATAAGGCTCTCTTTGCTGCCTCAGTCACAAGTGTGTTTAGACTGGTTTGGAGAACTAATGAGGCATCATCTTCTTTCTTCGACTCGTAAAATATCGCTAGATCATCCGCGTAGATGGATTTATGAAATGACGAGGGGATATTGTCGGTTAAGCCGTTTATTGCTATGATGAATAAAGTAGAGCTCAGGACAGACCCTTGCGGGACTCCGATGTCCTGATCACGCACGCTGGAATATGAATCACCTACCCTGACACATAAACGCCGATTGTCAAGGAAACTTTGAATTACGTTTAGCAGATTACCGCGTATGTTCCAGTTTCTTATTTGCTGCAAGATAGAGGGGCGCCATACTTTATTAAAGGCGCTCTGTATATCCAGGAATCCGGCTGTTACATGATTCCTTTTTATGAAAGCATTTTGAATCGCGTTTTTAATATATATTTGCAGGTCATTCGTAGTGTCCTGAGCGAAAACCGGCTTGGAAAGGATTGATTAGTTTGTGGTACTGTAATAGTTAATTTCATTAAATATTTTTGGTGGGAGTGAACAAATCGAACTATCGAAATGAAGCAACACGTTCGAGAGTCCATCACTAAATGGACAGACTTTAGTTTTTCAAATAATTTCCCAACTCAGCTGGTCAGCGATATCGGTCGATAGCTGTTGACTTTTTGAAGATCTTTACCAGGTTTCCTGACTGGAATTATTGTAGATGTCTTCCACGCATTTGGATAAGTACCTTTAACCCATAGTAGGTTACAAATTTTCAGTAAGTGTTTTCTGCTAGCGAGGGGAAGATTGATCATTAATTCATTCGTTATATTATCCAATCCGGGACTTTTCTTCCGCCTTAGAGAGTTAATCCAGCTCAGAAATTGTAAAGAGGGTGTTATACGAGTCTGGAGATACAAAAGTCTCTCTCTGGGGGAGTTCACACGGCTGTTCCAACACATTTTTTATTTCTTGAGGGTAATTTTCATAGGAAGGATTATTATTATTATATTACACAGGCTGGTCGGTTTTGAGTAGCAAAAAAAAATTGGGTAATAGTACACCAAAAATGGGATAAAAAAGTCCTATTCGGATTGTGGCCTATCTCTTTTTGTTTTCGAGTAATATATTTTTTAGTGATTTTTAGGCGCAACTGTATTTTTCGCCGAAAAACTGTTATTTCTCAGCTTCTACTTCACTTTTTTTCCAAAAGTGATGGCAGTTTCGTAATCTACGGAAAATTTTCTACGGGATGAACGCAAAATCAATAATCTAAATTGTCAAAAACGCCTAAAAACGTAACGTTTTCGTTGTGTTAATACAAAAAAACCAAGAATTTGACTTCACAAAACAATTTACTGTGTCACCAAATTATAGCTCCACACGTTGTCAAACGACACAAAAACTTCTCCGTTTTCCCAGCTTTCCAACGGTGTACTCGAAAGTGGAATTATCTCCCTCCTTTGACGAGAAAATTCGAAAAGAAGCGAAAAATTCATACATTTTGGGCCAAAAATGTGAATAATAACAGGTGCGAAAATTCAATTGTTTGGCTCTCTTTCTTGAGAAATCCAAGCGCTGGCACAGTAAAAATTAAAATGTATTGCATTTGAAGAATAAACAACAAGCAAACAAATTAATAAAATGGACGAAGAGGTGTGCGAATTTAGGGCGTCTGCTGGTTTTTTATGGGGGCTTGACTAGAGTGTCCCAACGAACAAACGTGATGATTCCTAGGCACAACAGTAGTTTTTATTCGAGGCATGCTAGTATATTTGCTCTTGAATTGGCTTTACTTAATAAATTCAATTATTGTGATTTCACTTCTAGTCGTTTGAAGTTATTTGTATACAGGGTGTTCATGAATTGGCTGGACAGAATAAGATCAGGGGGCTTGTTCTGTAAGAATTTGACTGATCCTAGGAACAGTCAGGTCCTGTTGTGACGTCATGTTTTGGTGTTCTGTATCTCAGTGTTCTCTTGTAGCTGTTCCCCTGACGTCACGACTGGGGGAACACTCTCACTATCCTTTGGGATAGCCAAGTGGTGTTACAAGGATCACTTGAAGAGTATTGTTTATAACCTTTGATCGGCTTTCGGGCTTTATAAATTTTTCAGTTAGTTTCTTCTCCGGCGTGTATTCCTTTTTTTTGAGTAAATGTTTTTAGTTTTCGTTTGCTTTATTTTTGAATTATTAACAGCGTGATATTTATTACAAAATAATAATTTCTAGTCATGGAAAGTTAATGTTTAGGTTATAAAGGAACACTTGGCTGGTTTTACGGAACTCCAGTCAGCATTACAGGAAGCAGTTCAAATGACAGTTACAAGGAACAGTTGAAAGGACAGGGAACAGTAACAGTGATAGTGACACTCAACTAAAAGTTACAGAACAGGCCCCCTGTTATCACATCATTTGCACCATGGACACATCATTTGTCATCGAAATTACTATTTGGAGTTTTTCGAAATTCCGCTTTGTTTCCGAAATATCACACGTTTTATGATTTTTTCATGAATTCCCTTCTTTCCCACTTAAATGCTAGCCACACGCTCATAAAATGGTACTAGCCTAAAACTAACCAGCTCATTGGAAAGAGCGCAAAATTTCCTTTAAAATGTGTCAACTTTCGGGTGAAAACTATTTTTGTACCGTACGTGAGAGCAGCCGATTTACGAAAGAAACAGGTGACTTACATTTCCATACATTTTTCCGGCGCGATTTTCACCTCTTCGCCATAGGGAAGAAAAAATTTGAAATCAGTGGAAAAACTTCCTTATTTTGTAATCTTTCCAACGATGTGTAAAGGTTCATAGTTACAGTATTTTCTCGTGGAGATATTAGCAATAAACTTGAAAAATCCAGCCAGGAAACGTGAAATTCATGAATTTCTTCGACACTATTTTATTACACAAGGAGACATTTTTTTCTTCTTTTATTTTATTTGTTACTCAATTATTCATCTTTCATCTTCTTCGTCAATAATTTAAGCACCCCTCCCCTCCGAAAGAGACCCTCCACCACCACTCATATGAGTGCCTACGTAATTATTCTAGGGGGAGAGGGGATGAGTTCACGAATCGACGTCACGTAAGCGTAGCCGTTTGTGTCAGTGGAAATATGAACGCATGGTAGGGCATAGATGCACTTAATTACTTCAAACAAATTAATAAAACACCTCCTCATACTGGTCTTTAAACGTTTTTGATTAACGCTGAAACTCAAAATTTGAATTTTACTCTTATCATGACGTCACACAACCGTTAACGTTAACCGTCAGACGGTTATGCAATAACCAACGATTTATAAACCTGGATTGCTCACAGCGGACTGGAGGGGCGTGGAGGGGGCAGTCGTCCCCTGATAAACAATTACCCTGTCCCTCTCCTTGTGTAGTTGTGGCCACACAACTCTCTTCCCGTATTTACTTTGAAACTCCACCCCTCTCATCCACTTTAAGCTCCACTTGGAGCTTATTTGATGGCTATTCTTTATCAGCAGTAATGAGCAATCCAGTTCTTTTATACATCGTTGGCAATAACTCACTATTATTTTGAATACAAAATCATTTAACCCCTTAGCAACGTTTAAACGGACATTGTCGGCCTAACCCTTACGTGATTTAAATTGTACTTTTGTGATTTTTTTCACAAATTCATTGATAAGTTGTGATTTTGGTTAATTAAAACAATGTATAAATTGTGCAAATAATATTTGTAATAACATCTGCACGCAAGTGTTCATGCTTGCAACATTTCCTAAACTAGAGCAGTAATTGACGTGAATGACTACGCGATGTCGATAATACCGCCGTGATAGCATTAAAGTAAACAACATTGACTGACTGAGTTAGGTATTAACGACAATTCTTAGGTAATAACGTTATTAGCTGAGTGTTTCAGGGAATCACGTCATTTCCTAGGAACTCACGTCATTGCCTCATTTACTTCATTGCCTGTAACACCTATATACATATTTAGGCCCGCTTTCTTCTCAGACCGATCGCCGCCCGTTTGTGGCTTTTTTTGACGTGGATACGTCCGTTGTTTCGTTATAGGGTACATTTTCTCAAAGTTTTGAAGAATTTCTCGCTGGTGATCTGACTGTATGCGCATTTCACTCTAACCCCGCTCCTTCATCGCCATCCAGTAGAGCATGTCCTTCTCCCTACACACACTGTCCCATTACCATCTCACTCCTCTTTTCAATCACTGGGTCACCCACCAACGCTCCTATGCTCTTCGTCTCCGTAAACCGGCCGTAAAACGGAATAAATTAATAAATAAACAGGGACGTATCCACGGAAATCTTTCAGGTGTAACTACAATAGCCTGCAGCATTTTTTTTTTTTTTTTTTTAACGATGTTTCTCTCTGAAAGACCTCAAAATACCAAACCCGTATTACATTATAGAACGGCAGGTTTCTGTGATTTTAATTCTATCTGATCGAAGTTTAAAATTAGAAGTAAGAATGATTTATTTGAGGTCGTCTTAAAAGCCTTGAAAAGTCATTATAAAGAGCACTATTCATAGTTTTATGTTTTGTCCCCCCCCCCCCCAGGAAATGCTGACGAGGTCGTCCCTCGAGACTCAAAAACTCGAACTGTTAGCAGTTGTATCAGAACTGAAACGCCACGAGACCGTTCTCGAGAAGGACAATATGGAGCTTCGCGAACGGCTTGCTGAAGAGAAAAGGCGAAACAAACCGCCAATGGTGCCAAGAAATCACATGTACCCAGCATCGTCGACTCCGACGAATATAATGGTAGCGAGGAAAAAAAAAAACAAAAACCTGTATATTTAGGGATGGATTTCTTGATTAAAAATGGATTGGTTGGAATAGGAACTTTCTCGAGGATTGTCGCCGTCATCCAGCCCAGTGTCACTATCAACTTCCCCGAGACGTACCATTGAGTTCAACGATAGTATGACGCCTCCTCTTCAAAGAGTGAGTCACCCCCTCCCTCATCTCTCTTACTTCATCAAAGTCGTCATTTTTAGATTTTAATCAATTTACACCTCATCACTCCATTTATTTTCAGATCGGCGCCTTAACTCAGTACAGAAGTTTGCCTCGAGACCATCAATCCTCAGACTCGACTGGCTTAAGGCGAGCCGTAGTATTTGGTAGGCCAACTGACCAACCTAGGTGCTCTTCGGTCCCCAATTTAGGTTTGCAAAACAAAAAAGGAACACGTCGTATATACACGCACGAATTTGTTGTTAGGGCTTAATGTGATTGTCTTCGCTGCTTTATGTTTAGCATGAGCAAAAATAGCTGAAGAAGAAAGCATGAAAACACAAAATGATACACTTATACGGAGGGTGGAGAGGTGGGAAATTTTCCAATAGGAGGGTTCGGTTTAGAAGGGATGCTTTAGAAAAGGATTATATAGTCCTTCGAGAGGTGCTAAATGGTAGATTTATCGACTGACCAAATAGCAAAGTTTTAAAGACCCTTGCTTAACCTTCCGGAACTAATATATTGCCCAAAGTACGATGGAGTGGAAGTTGGGGGATATGTGGGAGGAGGAGTCAAAGAACTGTGGTAAAACGTAAACGTCCCCAATTGGAAAGGCGCGAAAGTTATTATAATTATGAAAGAGCCCCCAAAACACTTTACATATTTTTCATTTCACGTATTAGCCCAGTCAAATTAGACAAAAAAAAGTCATTGAGGGAAAAAATTAAGGTATTACTGGATTTTGGCAAAGTTGTTCCTTGATGCGTAGCGTACAACATACTACAAGTCCCCGAGGCTGGAGCGTGAGCTAGCCGCAGGAGAGCGCTTTTAAGGTGCACATGTTGTTTTACTCACCGTGACGCATAAAAACGTCATTTTGACACATGTCCGGAAATGCTTTTTGGAGATATTCGTGTTTTTCCTCTTTTAATGCTGATTGACATTTGCCGTGCTAACAGCTAACCTATGGGGCTCGACGGTTTTGAAAAGATCACAAAATTTCCTTCAAGATTTCGTCGTGGAAGTTGTACTAAGTTGTAGTGGTGTAGCGTTTATTTCCAGGTAAACTTGAAGTAAACACCATTTCCAAAATCATTAACTATTTCCTACCATGTTTAACCAGCTGGTTTTTGGTCACAAAGTCAGGCGAAGTTCAGGAAAACTTCCTCAGGTCCAGAGCTTCATAACGGAGTAAAAAAATCGGCACCTCCCTACATCCACACTCGAGATATCGAGAACCAAACTCAGAAATGAGAGTACCATAGTGTGAGATTTTTTCCATATTTATGACCTGGTACTTTTTATTTGTAGAAAGTCCAGGTGATGTGTGGAAGTACTGATGGTTTTTTTTTTGGGGGGGGGGGGCTATTCCCGAAGTGGCGAACACTCCATATCAAGCCCCCCTCCCGGTAATAGCAAATACCCTTCCCTGGAGGTAGTAAAATATTGGTGTAGAGCAATATTTTTATTGATGATGTGACTCACTGAATCAAGGTGGGGGGAGCACAATTACTGGCTTCGTCACTCAGCGATTAATTATTTAGTGTGACTCGCGGGTACTCCTTGGAGATTTAGGATTAGATCCCAAGGGTGGATCTGGAAGTCATCTCTGGCGGGGAGGGGGAATTAAACCCCCTCACCATCCCACAGCAAACTCCATCCCTTTTCAACACACCTCTATTTTACTACCTCCAGGGAGGGGTAATTTCGCTATTACTTCCCCCCCCCCCACTCGAAACGCCTGTGTAGGGGTGTTCGCCCCTCCGGGAACAGCCTCCCCCCACCCCCTCAAAAACCACCAGTACTTCCACACATCGTCTGAACTTTCTACAAATAAAAAGTACCAGGTCATAAATACGGAAAATATCTCACACTATGGTACCCTCATTTTGCACTTTTTCTCAAGGTTTTCTGAGTTTGGGTCTCGATATCTCGAGTGCGGATGTAGGGAGGTGCCGATTTTTTTACCCCGTTCTGAAGCTCTGAACCTGAGGAAGTTTTCCTGAACTTCGCCAGTCTTTGTGACCAAAAACCAGCTGATTAACCATGGTAGGAAATTGTCAATGATTTTGGAAATGGTGTTTTCTTCAAGTTTACCTGGCAATAAACGCCACACCACTACTTCTAGTACAACTTCCACGACGAAATCTTGAAGGAAATTTTGATCTTTTCAAAACCGTCGAGCCACATAGGTTAGCTGTTAGCACGGCATTTGTGCAAAAAAATGTCAATCACTTAAAAAGAGAAAAACGCGAGTATCTGCAAAACGAAGCATTTCCGGACATGTGTCAAAATGACGTTTATGGTACGTCACGGTGAGTACAACAACATGTGCAAGTATTGCACATTAAAACTGAAAAACCCCGTGTAGCTTCTAACTGCGAACCCATCAATCCGTATCCCATCAATCCCATCCGTCCGTATCAAAAATAAAAGTAGACACAATTTCCCACTTAAAGGACCTATGAACTTTTCTCCTCACATTAATTCCCGTGAAGTTATGATCAATAGATTTATCAGTAGAATACTTACAACCGACCTCAAAAAGGTGACATTTTTCGAACTTCTCGATAATGCATTGAATGACTGTTCTCGAGCTTTTGAGCTCAGTAAACTGTGTCGTACGCTCAAACCTATTTCCCAGCAGCTATAAACAATGTCGCTGGCGTAGACGTTTGGCCAGTATACATTACAAAAGGTAGGTTCGCTTTTTTGTGGTTATCCCGACTCATAACAAACCCCCCCACCACCACTCATAGAAAGAATAATAACGGAACCTCCCTGTACAACCCTGGGAAGGGTTGTACGCGAATTCTTTTGTTGGAAGTGTATTTATTAAATACATATTTATTTATTACAGAAACTATTTGGTAATACTTCGTTGCAAGGTAATGAATCACAGAGCAATCAATGGCGTAAATGAAGGCTTTACCACTGGTTCCTCTCCGGGTGATAGGATTCCAACACTTTGAAAGTGAAAAATGCAGGGAAACCAGAATTTTCAAGATCCGAGTATTGTGCCTGAGAAAGATTTACGTCCACTCTTCATTAGGGAGTTATTGCATAGCCGTCTGACGCTTAACGTTTACGGTTATGTGACGTCACCATAAGCATAGCCGTTTGTATCGGTGGAAAAAGAGTTATTGCAAATAATAGTTGCGCTAAAATATGAACACATGGTAGGGCATAGATGCACTTAATTGCTTCAAACAAATTAATAAAACACCCCTTCATACTGGTCTTTAAACGTTTATGATTAACGCTTAAACTCAAATTCTGAATTTTACGCTTATCATGACGCCACATAACCGTTAACGTTAACGTTTGGCATCCAAGTTTTCTCGAACATGATTGGTATATTCTTGGATGGCACATTGAGTCTGGCTGCAAACGCCACGAAGAATAAAAATATTGTTACCATTAAAACAAAAAATTGCAAAAGCTTTCTTTATAACTTTTGAAGTGTTGCTGTGGCCAAATTCTGCAAACGTGAGCTATTAAGTTTTGCGGGCAGCTAAACTTGACTCTACTGGCCAAACGTCTACGCCATTTATTGTTAGTAAGATCACTTAAACTACGAGGGTTCGTAGGTAATGCATGCATAAAGCTGTAGCCGTAGGAGCCTACATCGTCTGTCTTCCCTCGTTGAGGTGCGTCAAGAACGAACCGGTTTCGGCTGTTCGCCATCTTCAGCGTGTGGAAGTACAACTCAATTGTACTTGAACTTGTACGGACGTACAACTGATTAATCTGATTTCATCAATGTTAATTCGGAATGACCTATAGTGGGGTAGGGATTAAACAAAATTGAGTTGATTGTCTTGAGCGAGGGGCTTCTCGTGGTTTTGTACCTTGTTCACGTTGATGCCACTTAAAACCGAGCTCTGAGCCTCCTACTTATAACCCGTGCAGTGGCTGTCTTTGCATCTATCCTTCTCCTCATCCGTCTTAGCAAGCTCCCGTTTGTAAATAGCTCGTTCAATGTTCTCACTTCTTGTATTTCATTATGTCCGTAACACAATTTTTTTTTCTCCTGATTTTCGCGACATTTCAGCCGAGAATGATACGACGATTGTTACTCGTGACAGTGACGCCGAGCCTCAGTCGAATGAGCCGAGCCCTTCGATGCAAACGAATCAGCCTAAAGGAATTAGGAAGATTTTTGGAAGGTTCGTCCTTTCATTTCATTCCACCTCAATAGGTGGGCATACACGAGCAGATATCTGCGGCAGATTTCAAGTTTTTGACGGATATCGGTAGTGAAAATTTGTTCGTTAGTGGGCAATAAACGATGACATATCTACAAATATCTGCCGAACGATATAGGAGGGAGCTCAAATCCGTCAGATGTGGTCTGTGGTCCCCCACTAATCAACCGATTTCTCATGAGAGTTATCTGTGGGGTATTCCAGTTCTTTTATAAGCCTTTTGATCTTAATTATATCGATGTATTATTACTCAAGTGAAAAAGCCTTTTGCTCCCTCCATTTTTTTTTATCTCCATATCTGTCACCGATGTTAAATATCTTTCGAACCCCACTGATAAATGAAATCTGCCAGATGTGCCCCCACTAACGAGCAGATTTGATCGAGTAAGTGATATCGGTCGCAGATAACTTCCGTACGTTAACCGAGATAATCGTTTGCTTTTTTCGTTAACAATAGGGGTATTCATGAAAAATGTTAAACCTTGTATTTGTTATTTGCTAAATTCCGAACAGATGGGTAAGGCCATAGAAACGGAGAAACTGAACCCAAAAAATACGAAATAACAGGGTTCACGTCGATAACATATGTTAAACTTCCGAGCATGAATACCCCTAGTACCTGTTGAAAATATCGGCCGATAAAATCTGTCAAAATTATCGGCCCGTGTATGGGCCACTATTCGCAAATATGTCACTCTCATTTTTCTGTTCATCTTCTTGTCTATTAGAATGAAAAGGAGCAGCTCCGGAAATCTGGACGACATACCGGTGGATGACTCGTTCACTAGAGGGGGTGTACGGGCAACGGCAGGGCCGCGTCTCGTTGGGAACTCGCAATCGACTTTAAAGTAAGTTTGTTTAAATTTCGTGACGTTAAACACCGCCCTCTGCATCAACTAATTGTTTTTTTTAAAGACCTGACAAGCCTTTCGCCGAATGGACCTCGGAAAACATTTGCGAATGGGTCAAAGAGATGGGACTGGAAGGTCTCGTGCCTGATGTTAAACGCTGGGTGAAATCGGGGCAAACATTACTGACGGCGACTCCGCATGAAATCGACAAGGAGCTTAATATTAAGGTGAAAACACTAAAGATGTTTTCCTTGGAAGAGGAAGGGGGGAAGCTGTCGTAACGGTGGCGGTCGTGAGTGGCTGTGGAGGCGCTCCAGGGTTTACTACTACACAAAATCCATCTGGTTCCTTTAGCTGCCTTTCCAACAGACAGGCTTCATATCAGTCTTTAGGAGTTGCCAGTAGGTTGCCAATAGTGATTCACGCTTGAGCACAGCAAATTGTTTAAGGACGTAGAATGTCAAGATGAGAGTTTCCGGCCCAGGCCCTTTAGTTAGAGTTGTCGGGAAAAACGCTATGGCGAGTATACTATTTCTGATGAAGCGTCCTTGGATACAGCTTACGGGATTATTTCCCGACAACTCTAACTAGGGCCCCAGAGCGTCATACAGTAGTTACCAAGAAAATTCAATTTATTTATTTTGTGCCCTCTAGAACACTCTACACAGAAAGAAACTTCACCTAGCCCTCGAAGCCGAGCGTGGGTCGAACACTTCCGATCCATTACTCGACGTGGCCGGTCGCCTCGAACCCGGCTGGGTTCTCCGCTGGCTCGATGACATTGGCCTTCCTCAGTACAAGGGCTCATTCATGTCCGCCCGTCTCGACGGTCGCGTCCTTCACAGACTCAATTTAGAAGATCTCCAGGGGCTTCACATTAATTTGGCTTTGCACGTCGCGTCCATTAAAGCGGGAATTTATGTGAGTCTTCGGCAAACTGAAGTAAATAAAATATTTTCTCTCTCTCTCTCTCTTTCTTCAGGTTTTAAGAAAAGAGAAATTTGACCCTCACTGCCTAATTCGACGGTCTGATCCTGAAAATGACGCGGAAAATCGAGTAGAACTCTGGACAAACCACCGAGTTATGGAGTGGCTGAGAGCCGTCGATCTCGCGGAGTACGCCCCTAACTTACGAGGATCTGGTACGTTAAGAAATCAGCGCTTATTTTTCGTATACTTATATTTTCATGCAATGGGGGGGGGGGGTTACTAGGCGTTCACGGTGGCCTCATGATTCACGAGGAACGTTTCAACGACACACTTCTCGCCAGTCTTCTGTCAATACCAAACGAGAAGACGCTTCTTCGACGTCACCTGTCGACCCACTTCAAAGAGCTTCTCGGAGCTGACGTGATACAGAAAAAACGCGAGGTGGAGTCCATGCTTGGTTACATCCCACTTACCACCAGCCTTAAAGTCAAAGTTAGTACCGCTCTTAAAATGGCGAAAAAATCGTCTATTCGATTTTAAGGTGAATACGTTTTCGGGAGTATTATAGGGACCAATTCGGCAGAAGTAGCAAAATGGGTCTCACAGCGCGTGCGGCGCCTAGTGGGGGTGGTGGTGGGTGGAGGGTATTGGGGTGGGACTGAGGGATATCGCCAAGATCCCAACTCAAAACTCAAGCTCACCTGCCACTTACCAGCCAAACAACGTATTCACGCTAAACTCCTGGTCCGTGGACGTAACTATTTTTTTTTATTACAGATACCAAAGAAGTCTCAGTTCACCCTGAAAAAGAAGAAAAACAAGTATGAAATGGACGAAGGGGACCTCGTGTGTCCGCTGAATGATTCAGGCGTCAATCGATCGAGCCTTAGTGCACAAGGTGACTTCTCCTCGCCCGACCTTGGTGTAAGTCCACTAACCATACTAACATAATTAAAACGGTCCTCCCCACAAAGTTCTGTGACCATTGGAAGTAGTTCTCATTTGTGTTTGTTGCGCTCCTTTAACGGGTGAAAATTGTAACAAGTGAGAGGTTTGACTAACGGGGTTTTACGTTGCCTGATATGTAGTTGGATAATCTCAGAAAAATGGGTTTCACGCGAATTAACGTCGTTTTAGTTAAACATGAAATTAAAGTTTTGCTTCATTTAATAAATAGTTAGAAGACACGCGTGGTAACTATTTCATGCATCGGGTTAGATTTATCGAAGCGTTCGCTTTAACAGATGAATAGGTACATGGAAGGGGGAGATTTGTAGTGAAGAGCCTGCCCTTCGGCCTGCTGTTGAACTTGAGCGGAAAAGAATTATTTAGTTGTGAAACAGAAACGACGATTTTATTACAACGATTTACAAAAGAGCGTATCATCGCACCGTCGCTACAATAGTGTTGTAACTCAAAAACATATTTTTTTCAGAAAACACAAAAAACAGTTTTCAGCCAAGTTTTCAAAAACTGTTTTTGGTGTTTTCTGAAAAAAAAAATATGTTTTTGAGTTACGACACTATTGTAGCGAGGGTGCGATATATGAGTATGAGGGCTAAAATAATAATTTATGAGGGAGGTAAACTATTTCAACACCTGGGGGCCTATTTTTGAACGCCTTGGCAACACGAGTTTCGATTGCTATATTGCTTTTTTGAGAAAGCAACATTGCCTAGTAGAATTCTTTAAATTAGCAGTATTGCTTTGGGAGCCATTTTTCTCAGGTAATATTGTTTTTTTGTATTTTTTTGTAACACCCCTTGGGCCCTATTCTTGAAATTGTGAGAATTTTACAATATTGCTTTGAAGGCAATGTTGCTTTGAGAGAAGTGAAAGCAATGTTGTCTGGGCTGCATAGTGTTTCCGTGATTCAAGAATACCATTTGTTAGCAATACTGGAATCGATGCAATAAAATAACCGCGGGGATTCCTTTTAGTTGTGAATTTTTAAAAAAATCTCTAAAGCTAGAGCTATGTTTAGAAATTCTTTGTTAAAATGAGAGTTTCCGGCTATTCTGCAGCAGACCTCATTATCGCCCCTCTGCGCGCCCACACGGGGCAAGAATATCTCGTTGTCGACGTTGAATTAGCCCCTTTCGACACTAGGAGAAAAAAACACCTATCGCTCGAGCCATCGTATTTTTTCTCGGGGGTGAGACATCTCCCGCGTCGGCGCCAAATGCGAAAGGCCCCATAGAGTTCTATGTATTTTTACTGCAAGAGTCCGACGCCGCACCTGGGCGACTTTTTTTTCCTAATGTGCAAGGGACCTTAGGCTAGTCCCGGGATTCTGATCGAAGAACACTGATGGACCTAAATTACATCCACTTTTATGCACAACAAGGATAACTTTTAATCTTCGACTTCATTGCCCAACCCATCTGAGAAATGCTCGTGAGCGTAATTGTGGCGTGCAACCCTTCCTTGCCTCCCCATGCATTCTACTGAGCGTTTCTCGTGGGTATGTCGCTGATTTAGGTCACTGGCAACTAATTTTTCGGTTGACGCTTGACGACTAGACGAAATATTCGTTTTTCGAGGGATTCTCTTTTGTTTTTACAAACCGCACTTACCGAACAAGAAAGCTCAACTGTGAAAAATAAATTCCTTCTTGTAAAAAACAAAATGGAAACTCTCGGAATTCCCGTGACAAAAGAGAAGGCAATGTTGTGATCGAATCGACAAAAATGGAAACACCGGCTGAGGTGTTTTAAAAAAAATACAGAAAAGCAGTATTGCCTGAGAAAAATGGCGCCCAAACCAATACTGCTAATTTCAAGAATTCGATTAGGCAATGTTGCTTCCTAAAAAAAGCAATATTGCAATCGAAACTAGTGTTGCCAAGGCGTTCAAGAATAGGCCCCCTAGCCGGTGTTTCCATTTTTGTCGACTCATTTGTTTGTTATTAAAATTATTCATTTTTTCTGTTTATCATTATTCTATTCTATTTATCATTTATCATTATTATTATTAATTAATTATTTTTTTAATAGAAGTCATCAAATCACGCGGCTGCCTCCCCTGATAAGTCGTCTGTTCCTCAGGTAGGGCTCCATCAATGTATTTTATGCAGCTGGTGGTGATAAAAAAAAATATCTTTCTGTTTCAGAATGCTAACAGCGGAGCTCTACAAAAAAAATGACCGAATGTTGGCGGTATGAGGCTTATTAATTTTTCTTCTACTACTACATTTTTGTTTGCGTCTGCGCATGAATTTCATCACCAGGTTGTCTTCCGCGTTTTTCTTATTATTTCGTCTAACGTCTACCCTGACTATTACTTGGCCAGATAAAACAAAAATACCCATCCTCTCCGAACAATTTTTGGGGAATCGTCCTGATTTGTTTAAAGGGCTTAGGTGGGGTTAAAAAAGTGGATCTTGCATAAGCCAGGGTGATAGTTAGAAAGCCAACTATTTTTGGGACCAGGACAAGATGAGGAACAAAAAAAAGTTATGTAGCACATTCCCTACTCTCTCCTTTTATACCCTTATGTGATTACCCCCCTCCCTCTCCATTCTAGTAATCTTTTTCTATTGCATTTTCTTATGGAACCGCTACTTATTACGAAAATTTTAATGTAATTAATGAGCAGAATATTATCTTGTTTATGCGGAAATGCATAAATTGTTGTCATAACATGAAAATACATTTTTGAGAAACTAACGTATTATTCTTAATAAGCATAATAATATTATAAAAAGAATATCTAAAGTGAAATAATACCTATGCGTGTTAACACAATTACGTGCCAAATTTATTTTTGTTTTTTGGTATTTTCTTTTGTGAACGCACTTTAAGGAAAGAAAGTATTATTTTATTGTGATGAATTTTATGAAAGAAACGTTATTGACAATAAAAAGTGCTTGAACGCTTTACTAAATTCCCTTTCAACTTCAAGTCCATTCACACACTTCAGTACGACAGTAGCGGGCCCAGACGTCTTCGGCGGGAGGTGGTTTTAGGGGGAAAAGTAAGGGTTAGCGGAAACTTTGGCATCATTGCGACCACGAGTAAAGAATTAACGACGTAAACGACTCGAATAAACTTGTTATAAATTAGGCATCGAAAATTAAGGCTTTATTTGACAAAATAGAATAATCACAGTGGTCACAAAGAGGTCTCCGTGCTCTTGTTAAACGATGAGCATGCGTCAGTCTACTGTGCCCTGTTTGAAGGCGTACTATTTTAATCACTTCGCTTCTGTTTAGGTGAGTAATATGCAGCATTTGCGTTATTCGTAGTATTATTTACATTCCTGCGGCCATTTTTGTCCCAAACTTTATTTTTGACCCATTTCCTACCACCCTCCATTCTCACATTCAGATTACTCCCTCTCAAAGTTGTTCTCGAATCAGCAGCTCCTCTAGCAATCCTATCAGCTTGTTCGTTGCCACTGTAGCGTGCCAACAGCTAACAAACCTCAATTTTATTTCAAAATAACAAAAAACCTTAGGGCCGGTGCACACGAGCGATAAGTGTCGCGTGGCCGTCGCGACAATTATCGCTGCGACCATTTATTTTTCGATGCACACGAGCGGCAAGTGTCGCAGTGACCGGCGATATTTACAGCCGCGACAGTTTCATAATTATGTTTACGTAGCAACGGCGCATACACCCAATACTCAGACAGTTTTTCGCTAGCTATCGTTCGCAATGGACCCCCGAACAACGCTGAAAGAAAGTTATATCTTCAATTTTAGCTTACAAGTACCTCAATAGGAAATTAGAATCAAAAAGAAAGTACTGGGTTCATCCGTACAACCTTGAATGATCCGTGAAGGAGGCTTTCAATTCATGCTTTAATGGACCTTAGACAAGACAACGAAAAAATGTTCTATTACTTTTGGATAATTTTTATTGATATTTATTAATATTAATATTTATTGATAAGTAACATACAAATAACATCCACCAGTGAAACCCCAATTTATCGGGCTTTCAACAGCTATAATTTTCTCTGCTATGGTGAATGTAGGTGTCACCGTTGAGTTTGGGCTTTCGATCTAGGATTTGGGCTATCGAAGTAACGTGTATAGTCACTGAAAGCCCACTTGGGCTTGGGGAAAGCCTCCCTCATAGAAACATATAATATCATGCGCATGGGTCACGAATAAATTATAGCCGAATTTAGTGGGTCGCGAGCCGCAAAAGGTTGAAAACCACTGCTCTAGTGTGTACAGTCTGTTATATTGTTGATTCATAACAAGAAACATTACCGGCGAAACCAGCCAAAACATTTTTTTTTTTTTCTTTTCTTTTTTTCGTGTAATAACATACCACGATAGTCTGGAGCCGCCTTTAGGTTAAGAATGACTCCTAGGCGGAACACAGCGTAAGCTAGTCCGCCACTACGCCCGGGCCACAAATAACGATAATTGTGCTACACGGGCTGAATGTGAGTTGAATGTGAAGAAACAATAAAAAATAAAATAAAACACTCCTCTGCTTAGTCATTTAGAGACTAGTCACTCATACGATACCTCTAATCGTGGAAGAGATACCCAGGAAAAGGAAAAAGCTCTCTCAGACGTAATCGACAGCCGTCAGAGGGACAGTCGATACAGATACTCATAGAACGACGTGAGGTATTTCTCTGTCACATCAGCCGTTAAGAGGTGCCAAAGGCGGCTCCACACATGCGGTATTCGACGAGCATCTTATTCGCCGAGCACCGAGCAGATGCTCGTCGATTTCCTAGTGGTGTGGAGGGGTGCTCGGTAGTCGGTACTTGGCGAATGCCGAATACTCGTGCTCGGAGATGTTCCGGCCAGTGTCGGTTTTTGACCACTTCAAAGGAGACGAATATAGGAGGCTAGCGATGCGCGGAACGAACTCCGAATGTGTGGATCAACGAGCTCGCCACTCGCCGATGACCTAGACGAGTAGCTCGGCATTCGCCTAGTTGCTCGGAGCTCGGCGAAAACCGCATATGTCGAGCCGCCTCAACATTTTGGAATTACTAGGAATTGAAGCGCTTTTATATGCTGTCTGGTAAGATTTTGTAGGGAGTTTTTTCAACTTGGGGGGCCCATAGTGCTCCCGATGTGCCAGCACTGTTGTTCTGCATTGGGCTCAGCTATAGCAAAACGCAAATAAAGAGGGACCAGGCCTACCAGAATAGAGCGCTTCGCCTCATAACGGGTGGGCCAAGGTTCGCCAAAAACACTGTTCTCCACAACTACCTTGACGTTCCCACAGTTGAATAGTCAGCAAAACAACCATAACACTGGACACCAGAGGGAGCCGGACCTGCTCAACTGAACGGTGATCTTATTGTCTGATTTAATCATTGTTATACCTAATTATGAATTGTTACCTAATAATAACTTAACAACTTGGAAGTGTTATTGGACAGAAACCCTCCCTCAAGTTCCATTATAGTACCACTGCACAAAATTAAGACCCCCAATCCCTAGTAAGCCCATCACATAGTATTTTAATATTGCAAGTTTTTAAAAAATAAATAAATAAAAAAGTAGAAAGGTATACATATATTTTTACCCCCCAGCAGCATTCAGAACTGAAAAATATTTTCATACCCACAGGAACTTGCGACAGCATTTCGAGTGTCGCCAGCGATAATTGGTCGCCGCGACACGTGTGCATTGCCCATTGAATTACATGTTTCTGTATGGTCGCGGCGATAAGTGTCGCAATGACCGCGCGACACTGGTCGCCGCGGCACGTGTGCATTGCCCCATTGAATTATATGTTTCTCTGCGGTCGTGGCGATAATTGTCGCGGCGACCGCGCGACACTTATCGCTCGTGTGCACCGGGCCTTATGTTTAAAAAAACAGTCAGTTTTGATCGCGAGTTCGTATTTTCCCAATTTTTTATTGTCGTCATAAAAAAGGGCCAGTGCACACGAGCGATAAGTGTCGCGTGGTCGTCGCGACAATAATCGCTGCGACCATTTATTTTTCGATGCACACGAGCGAAAAGTGTCGCAACGGCGCATACACCCAATACCCAGACAGTTTTTCGCTAGCTATCGTTCGCAATGGACCCCCGAACAACGCAAAAAGAAAGTTATACCTTCAAGTTTAGCTTACAAGTACCTACCTCATTAGGAAATTAGGATCAAAAAGAAAGTACTGGGTTCATCCGTACAACCTTGAAAGATCCTTGAAGGAGGCTTTCAATTCATGCTTTAATGGACCTCAGACAAGACAATGAAAACATTTTCAATTACTTTGGGATAATATTTATTGATATAATATATATTGATATACAGGGTGTTCGGAAATTAGATGCTCAGAGAAAATATGGTGATAGTACACGACATTTGCGACCACTCCATCCTTCGTCGCCACTATTTGTACCCCTATCATAATTATGACGCCAGTTCAAGATTTGCTCCCAGCCGATCACAACTTAAGGTTGATTTTCTGTAGGTGGTATCTCGAATGGGTCCGAGAAGAACTGGATTTCGCCCGCTCTATCTTGTGGATAGATGAGGCCACATTCACTCGCTCTGGCATCAGCAACTGCCGAAATTCTCATGTTTGGTCGGAGAATAACTCGCACGCCACCACTGTCACGCATTACCAGCATCAATTCAAGACCAACGTATGGATGGGGTTGATGGGGAGGCATATTGTTGGTCATTTTTTCATACCACCCCGGTTCAACAGTAATGCATTCCCGGATAATTACAAGGCACATGACGGAAAGTTTTGCTTGGCGTTGGATTGGCCTCCGCGGACCGGTTAGATGGCCACCTAGAAGCCCTGACCTGACCCCAATGGATTTCTACCTTTGGGGTCAACTGAAATCCTTAGTATACCAGCGCCCAGTAACGACGTTGAAAGACCTACAAGGGAGAATTCAAACGTCGTGCGAAGAGCTTCGAAATCGGCCATTAGAGATTCAACGTGCCATGAACGGAGTCAGGAGGAGGGCTGTATTGTACATAAGAGAAGACGGTGGCCAATTCGATCAATCATTGTGAATATAATTTAGTTCTTCTTTTTTACGTATTATACTTCTAAAATCCATCTAATTTCACTTGTATTGTACTTAATTTAAGGCTACTAAGATAATCAAAATGCTGGTTTCAGTGAACCCACCTGCACCCAGTAGAAAAATAGCACGCGGTGAACAGATTTCGACAAAAAACTTGGTAGAGAACGATGCTGTATTGATTTCCTTGTCAGTGTTTTTTTTTAGTTTATTGGTCATTTCTCTTAGGAAAATTCAAAAAACAAGCAATTATTGCATGTCGTTTAAAAGCTTACCAAATGAGGAAGTTTTCCCAATAAAAGGAAAAAAATAATTTAATTTGACAAAAGGGTGAAAATCGCCTCTGAAAAATGTGTGAAAATACTAATAACAAGTATCCTTCGGAAACCGGCTGCCCAACCACAAAGGATCTTGGTTCATTTTATCTAATTGATAGCTCATTTTAAAGGCAATTTTGTGCTCTTTCCAATGAGCTATTTACTTTTAGTCTAGCACCTATTGTTGAGCGCTAGGAGGGCATTAATCGGAAAAAGATACGGGTAAGTAGAAAATGCACAAAATGAGTCATATCTCGGAAGCAAAGCCGAATTTCCAAAAACGTCAAATAGTGAACTTGGTCGCAAATGACGTGTAATATCACCATATTTTCTCTGAGCATCTAATTTCAGAACACCCTGTATATATAATATTTATTGATATTTATTTATAAGTAACATACAAATAACATCCGCCAGTGAAACCCAAATTTATCGGGCTTTCGACAGCTATAATTTTCTCTGCTATGGTGAATGTGGCAGTCACCGTTGAGTTTGGGCTTTCGATATAGGATTTGGGCTATCGAAGTAACGTGTGTAGTCACACTGAAAGCCTCCCTCATAGAAGCTCTAGTGTGTAGAGGCTGTTATATTGTTGATTCATAACAAGACACATTACCAGCAGCCAACATTGTTTTCTTTTTTTTTTCGTGTAATGACATACCACGATAGTCTGGAGCCGCCTTTAGGTTAAGAATGACTCCTAGGCGGAACACAGCGTAAGCTAATCCATCACTCCACCAGGGCCACAAATGACGATAATTGTGCTACACGGGTTGTATAAGTTAAACGTGAAGAAACAATAAAAAATAAAATAAAGCACTCCTCCGCTTAAGCCATTTAGAGTCTCGTCACTCATATGGTACCTCAAATCGTGGCAGAGATACCCAGGAAAAGGAAAAAGCTCTCTCAGACGTAATCGACAGCCTTCAGTCGTTATAGATACTCATAGAACGACGTGAGGTATTTCTCTGTCACATCAGCCATTAAGAGGTGCCAAAGGTGGCTCCAAACATGCGGTATTCGCCGAGCACCGAGCAGATGCTCGTCGATTTCCTAGTGGTGTGGAGGGGTGCTCGGTACTTGGCGAATGCCGAATACTCGTGCTCGGAGATGTTCCGGCCAGTGTCGGTTTTTCACGACTTCAAAGGAGACGAATGTAGGAGGCTAGCGATGCGCGGAACGAACTCCGAATGTGTGGATCAACGAGCTCGCCACTCGCCGATGACCTAGACGAGTAGCACGGCATTCGCCTAGTTGCTCGGAGCTCGGCGAAAACCGCATATGTCGAGCCGCCTCAACATTTTGGAATTACTAGGAATTGAAGCGCTTTTATATGCTGTCTGGTAAGATTTTGTAGGGAGTTTTTTCAACTACGGGGGGCCGATAAGGCGGCCGATATGCCAGTACTGTTGATCTGCATTGGGCTCAGCTATAGCAAAACGCAAATAAAGAGAGACCTAGCAGAATAGAGCGCTTCGCCTCATAACGGGTGCACCAAAGTTCGCCAAAAACACTGTTCTCCACAACCATCTAACACCTGGACGCCAGAGGGACCTCCTGCTCGATGCATGGGTTCATCGGCGCCACCTCGCCCAGGGAAACTTGGGCTTGGTACGGTGCCGTGAAGACTGGGCCGAGCGCATTGGTATTGTGGCCGATGAATGGGGGGCCGCTTGGGGCATCCGCCTTCTCGATGACCTAGTCGTCGAGGCTTGGCAGGCGCGTTGGGCTAGCAGTCCAACGGGTAGGCGTATGTTCGGGTTCGTGCCCGATGTTCGGACGAGACTGGCGGCAGCCAAGTGGTTTACCCTTGAGCACGCCGCCACTTCTATCTTGACGGTGCACGGCTCTTTCAACGCCAAGTTGTGGTTCTTCCGGCGGCGGGACTCTCCAATATGCCCTTGTGGAGTCGAGGAGGAGACCGCCGACCATGTGCTTCGTCACTGCAGCCTCCACGGGGATCTGCGGCGGGCGGTATGGGGTAGGAATGGCCCGCCATATAGTTGGGGTAGGAATGGCCGACATATAATTGAATTATATGTAAGTGTGGGTACAGGAACTTGCGACAGCATTTCGAGTGTCGCCAGCGATAATTGGTCGCCGCGACACGTGTGCATTGCCAATTGAATTATATGTTTCTGTATGGTCGCGGCGATAAGTGTCGCAATGACTGCGCGACACTGGTCGCCGCGGCACGTGTGCATTGCCCCATTGAATTATATGTTTCTCTGCGGTCGCGGCGAACGCGCGACACTTATCGCTCGTGTGCACCGGGCCAAAGATCTCTAAATCTTTCGTTGGCCGTTACTTGTACTGTATACCAAAGAGAACGCGACCAACACCACAAAGCCCTACATGGCTATAGGCACTCACATGAAACACACGCGTTTCCCTTGCATGTTAAGTTCGTATAATTTTGACTGGATTTTTCTAACAAGCTCGTCAGATGTGAATCTATCCCTTGGAGCCATAACTGAGCTAAGTGAGACTGTTACGATCAGTACTTTATCACAGGTCTGGTTGATGCAATAGTTCATCGCATGATGAATGGAGAACTTGCCTATATTTGTTATTCGCTCATGGCGTTCTTTGATAGAAGTTATTGAGGAAAGAGTAGGAAAAAGTAAAAAAATCGCGCGGGAAATATTTTTAATTAATTTTTAAAGTAATGAGTTTTGCGATGGAGGGGGTTTTGACAGAAGTGAGCTTGTGACGTCAATACCGCTAGCTTGTTTCAACAGTTGGCAGGCTTATCACAAGCAACCGAACCTGAACGCTGGTTTCAGTGCTCTTCAATTGAGTACATAAGTTTGGATGCAACAAGGAAAACAACATTTTAGTGTATTTAATTTTTCTAACAAAATAGGACAATAAATAGGAACGCAGCACACCAAGGCAAAACAGCGAAGCAATGAACCTGCAAATTGTTGTAAACAGTAAGGTTCTATGATGGTTGCAGTGATACTGGATGAGGGCCGAAGGCGAGATTTTCTTTTCTCCTCTCGTGGTGGTGGAGGAGTGTTAGTCGCTCTGAGCTGCCCGCAAAACTGGGTGCACCGCTTATTAGGTTTTTAGGTGGGAGAACGAACGCCGAGATTTTCTTTTCTCGTCGTGTTCACCCCCCTCCACCCGTCATTACTACTCTAGTACTATTCAAAGCGCTCTAGCAATTTGCAAAGAATAATATGAATCTTCATTTTCTTAAACCAAGGCGTAGAAAAAGTATACTATACTTCTTTGCTTCATCATTCTAAGTGATCAATACAACTGAATGACAGCATCCAAATAAAAATCCTCCAGGGTTGCAGTTTCACTTACGTTAGTTTGCTTGTGGGGGAAATCTGATAAATACATACCATAAAATTACAGAATCGTACCGTCTAGCCCTTGACCCACCAGTTATGTGTTCGTGTTTGTAATTTCCAACTCGTGACGGTAGAACAGATGAAACTTCAGACAATACCGGATGAAGGAAATAAAACCCTAGTCTTTCCACTGTACAACTCTGATTTTGCATTCGAATGTAGAACTTCACACTTTATTTTCAGTTCAGACAATATTTTCCCCTAAGCCCTTGTTACCGGACGGTAATTATCTTACTCAAAATTATGAACGTCCTAAATCTTTTTTCTTTCTGAATCTTTAACTTCACTTACTGACTTCTCTCGTTCTCTAGCGGCTTACTTTCAGACGACGGAAGGGCGCGGCCCTCCTCGCCCCTCAGCTCCTTTTTCTACTTTCAAAATTCTTGCTGACTCGACGAAACATCTTTTTTAACTTTTCACTATGCGAGCCTATCAGATCTCTTTATTTCTTTCGTTTTCTTTTCACGAGCCAATCACCAGCGACCTCCTTCATATAAATACGAACAATGTTTCTTTTCAACGCCATTCCATTCGATAGACGGCAGACGACATTCACACCTCTCTCTAGTCTCTACTCTTCGAACGACCTGAAGACTGAAGCCTTCAAGCTGGCTGAAGTTGAGACAAGGGATAAGACCTGGAAAGGCCCCCCATCGGAACCCTCGTCGCGCTGATGTCTGAAGTCTGAGGAAGGATAAGACCTGAAAAGGCCCCCAACCCTCGTCGCCACGCTTTTTTCTCAACGTTCTTGCATCTTGGCTCTCTTCACTTCGCTATTTAAAACTCTTCCTTCTTCTCAAACCCTCGCCGGGGTGCTTTCCAAAAGGCTTGTTTCTTTATTTTCCTCTCCGTAGGAAGCTAGCTCGCTCCTATTAAAAAATAGTCGAGCATTCGAGCTTATTTTAAAAACCTTCTTCACTGGTTTTTTTCAAAACCTGAGTTGGTGAAGAACGGTAAACCTCCCCCTTCGATTGGCTCAGCCAACAAGGTCCCCACTTCCTTTGAACCTGTTCCGCCCAGCGTTCAGGTTCCCTTCCTGTCAACGTCTCGATAAGGGGTACTGGCCCAGCCAGCCTCCGGAAGAACGTTTGTTTCGCCTGCCTAAGACAGTCCGTCTTGGCCCGCACGTTCTCCTTCCCCCAAAGCGTCGTTCTCTTCTCACTCCTTCTCCAGGAGACGACTGCTTCTTCTTCCTTTCTTTTGCCGTAGAGTATTTTGGCGCAGCCAAACTCTTCTGGTTAATTTTCTTTTTCCCGTCTTCAGCCACCTCTTCCATAGAGTATTTTGGCTCAGCCAAACTCACCCACCCCCCCTATTCGTCTTCAACAACATGTCTAGTCCTCTCTACGGACAAACCTCCGTTACAAGGGTGCCCTCTTTTTCGAACCTTGTAACACCCTATGAATTCGTGATTTAGTCCACCGTAACTGACGTGCTTGGCACTACCCCCTCCCACTTTAAGATTCTATTGTCTCACCTGAATTGAAAATTGTTGGTGATTTTCGTAGCAAAATGCAAAATTAGGAATTTTGGGTCGAAGTGAAAGGCCTGCAGCTCATTGACACTTCAGCTAATTTCCCGGCAACAGCCGATCCCCCCCCCCCCCATGGATTTAGGATTTTATAGTACATATATTCTTGAATTATGGGACATACCCATATTATTAGGGGTATTCACGTCAACCATCGTACTGTTTGTAGTTCTGTACTTGCGTTGTTGCTAAGGTCTGTTTTTAGGGAAATCGAAAATGGAATCATCTTGTCATTCATTTCGTTCGGGGCGTATTTTAAACTCATTCATTCGAAACTTGATTTCCATGGGGGCCTATTCTCTAACGTTTTTCATATCAATGTTTCTATTTCATTCATTTGTTTGAAGAAAATGAACAAAATAGAAACATTGCTACGAAAAACATATTGATTTTCTGTTAGAGAATAGGCCCCCTGGTAACAAAAATCAGACTACGCAATTACGAAACTAGAAACAGTACGAAAGTTGACGTGCATACCCCTATTGTACTGGGGTCGTAAGTAATTGTGCATTCGAAAAATTTCCGAAGCAGAAATTAAAGCCAGAATTAGGCTAATACAAGTGTGGAGACCCCTCGTGTTCTGGATGTTCTGAAACATGAAAAAAACGTCATGACCCATGTTTGCCACTATCACGACGAAACCAATAGCGCATTTTTTTCAAAATGAAATGCACTAAAATCGTGAAAGTCGCCTCCACACATGTTGTATTCGCCAAAAATATCGAGCAAAACATTTGTCAATTTTCAGTTGGTCGGTTTTCTAAGCAATGCTAGAAATTGATTAATATTTTGTGATGCGTTATTAGGTAAACACCGCACGAGTGGAGCCGGCTTTTAATTGAATAAATACAGCAATTAATATAGGTAAGATACCTGTTGCCTCTATGTGTTTTTTGTGCAGTTTAAGATTGTCTTTTCTGGAAAAAAAATTACCGCAAGAGCAGCAGAACAACGAAATTTGACTCTCCATCATGCAGCAAACAACGAAATAAGCTGAGCCCGTAGGTTGAAAATTCATTCTACGTGCCCTGTCCGTCTTCCAAAAAAAAAAAAAAAAAAAAAAAAAATGCGACTGAGTTAGCGTTCAAGAAGGGAAGGAACTATATAAAAGGCAGGTCGCTCTCCGTCGTCCTGCTCTCCCGTTTGCAAAAAACAAAACACAACAAGGCTTCCTATGATTTAATTACAATAAGCAAATAAAAACATATCAATAAATTAAAATACAACTGCGGTGTAACAGATAATAGGCCCAAATTCATAGTCGTCCCTTGAAGAAAATATTCCCTTGAGGAGTTGAGGGACTTCAAATCAGTCATTCTATTTTGTGAATCATCTGTTTCAATTCGAGAGAAAAAAAAAAATTTCCTCAAGGGACGACTATGAATTAGGGCCTTGGAATCAATTGGTTTGTGTTGTGCTGTAGGAATTTTTTGACCTACGAGCTAGGTGACCATTTAACTAAAAAAAATTATTATTTAGTCTGGGAGAGTAGACACTCTTCCATAATTATAAATAAGTATTTACAATTATTTTTCATTGCAAGTAACGAAAAAGGCATTGTCGTCAACAGAGAAAGGGTTTCGGGAATTCGGGATGCGTGAATTGTGATTTTCCCCCACTATTCTGGAAAATAAAAATCCGAACTGGCGAGTTCCATGAGTCGAAAGGGGACACCCAGTTTTGCGGGCAGCTCAGAGCGACTAACCACACCACCACGAGAGGAGAAAAGAAAATCTCGCGGGTCGAAGAGGTTGGGCTGACGGTTAATGAGGATGGAATGGGGACGTGCCTGAGAGGGGTTGGTTGGCGGTTGTGACGTCACATTTCCAACCCTCGTCTATGTCGATAAGCTGGTAGTTCACGGATGTTTTAAAATTCCATTAAAAATCGCTGCCTGCACCTATTGAGTTGCGGTTTTCATCATTCTCTTTTGTTTTAGCACCACCATTGCATACAACTCGGCAGTGTACACTGAGGAACACTCGGGCAGTGGACTGGAGTAGTAAACGTCATTCGATATATGCTATGGAAACCGTATGATTATCCAACGAAGTTATTATTTGAGTTGGCGGATGTTAGTGGTATTGAGGAGCTGTACTTATTTAATGTATGTTTAATGTTTTATAAAATTAGCTATACAAACTCGTTACCAATTATTTATAATACCAGATTGTCTCAGCAAACAAATGTGAAACTACCAAAGGTGAGGACGTCGTTGTTTTATAATCACGCGTTTGTAGTAGCTCTGAGAGTGGCACTTAAACATAGATTTAATTACTGTGATTTCCCTAGTCAAGGTAAATTCAAGCGATTTTTACGAAGCTTAAAACTTAGTAACCTCGGCTTTAACTTATGACTGTGATATAATATTGTGATGTTTGCGAATTATTGAGTTTTTTTTCTGTTGAATATGTGTGATATGTTATGTTTTTGTTTTTGAACTTGTTATGTCATCCCGCTAATTTATTTACTATTTCTGATCATGTTCTATTATGTATTTGGCATTGTTGGGTTTCTATTGTTCAGGTATTTCTTCCTTGCTTTCTGCTGTAGGTATGACTTATAAAAGTTTAAATTATTGAGTCGTTGTATAGGTGGGTTTCTGTTTGCTTTTTTGGAATGTAATGATAATTAATCCTGTAAAAATAAATAAATAATAGGTACGAAGAAATGAGCTCCAGCTCCCAACACAAGGTTTCTTAATGGGAGCTGGCAGAAGAATCTAAAAAAAAAAAAAAAAAAAAAAAAAAAAAAAATGAAACAGGCAAAACCAACTCCATCGGAGATAATAAGCAAAGAAAAGACGTAGTTTTTCCACGATTTCAATTTATTTCACTCCAGACCGGTTTCAACCGTACAAGGTCATCTTCAGTGGTCTCAAGGGGCAGCGAGGCTGGGGGGCTCAGTCAAAATTAATGTAAAAGTGATTTCTCATCAATTGTCCGAATGAGAACCTGAACCTGACAAGGTCGCGGTCTGACGAGGCATAAGGGAAAAAAAATTTTTTTGAGGAAAAGAAAAAAGAATGAGAACATAGAGGAGTCCCATTTGGTTAGGGTGTGGTTAGGGTGTGGTATTGCCTCCTCGGACCATGCGCTTCTCAGGCTCACGGTTCACACCAACCGGCCGGCTCGGGTGGCCCATGGCTCTGGATCAGCGAGACGATATGAATACACAGGAGCCAACTGGCGTGCATACGAGGAGTGCGTTGCCCGGGAGGTAGCGGCCATCTTCGAGCTCGCCGACGCCCCGGCCGACGACACCATGGACGCCCATATCAGGGACTTCACAGCGATTCTCCACCGAGCAGCCCACCCCGCTGCATTCCGCGCAGTACTCCGGCCTCGCCTCACTCAGCACCGTGGTGGACACCGGAACTTGGGGCACAGCGTACTGCCACGCGCAGACTGCGACGGCGCATTGCGCCAAGACACGGGGAAGATCACCGGAACGCGAATGCGGAGTACGCGGACCAACGCCGGTAGCGGCCGTTCTGTCTCGAGCTCCGCTCAACAAGGCCCCCGGACCATCGCGAACGACAGGCCACTTCCTTCGGCACATCCCGACTCCAGCCGTCGACCTCCTCACTGCCATCTACAACCAATGCCTCCGGGATCACCACTTCCCATCACGCTGGAAAGAGGGAAATGTGACGCTGCTCCTCAAGGATCCGGACAGGAACCAAAGTGACCCTGGTAGCTATAGGCCGATCTCCCTAGTTTCCATGGAGGGGAAAGTGCTCGAAAGGCTGATTGACAACCGTCTCGCGCCCGAAATTTATGCCGATTGCCATCGATGGCAATTCGGCGGCATCCCAGGACGATCTACTGAACACGCCATTGTGAACCTACAAGACCAACTCGCAGCATCAACCGAACTGAGCTGGGGTAGCCTGCTATGACATCGTCGGTGCGTTCAATGCAGTCTGGTGGCCAGCGCTCCTCTTGGAGATCAAGAACGCTGGCGTACCGCGCAACATCTACGGGCTCCTCCGCAGCTACCTCAGCGATCGCACTGCCCAACTGAACTACGCTGGCACTACATCGCGCATAAGCCTTTCGAGCGGGTGCCCCCAGGGCACAGTCCCATCGTGCCTCCTCTGGGCCCTTGGATTTGCACCACTCCTTCGCGAGCTGGAGGCCGAGGGCCTGGCGGCTACCGCCTTCGTGGACGATTTGGCCATCATCATCTCGGCCAGGGTTCATCCCTGACGTTCCGCCAAGAGTTCCGCCGTGTAGACTCCATCGTCGTGTGGTTAGGGTGTGGTAATCGTTCTCCAACCTCGGATGAGTGAACGTCGCGCTCCGTGAGCTCTCCAAGTCAGTGAATCGAAGTGTCGGGTTTTTCACCGTGAAACCGCGTGAATTTTGGCAGACAGAACCCCCTAATAGGAAGGAATTTTTCTGCCAAATTTCGGAATTTTCGAACTACCCCCCTGGCCCTCAGAAGGTTTCGCCCTTTCTGAGTCATCGGGTGAGTGTTTTTCATTTTTTATTGTTTCTAAAAATAGTACTCCCAGAGACGAAACTTTTGTATACGAAATTTTAAAAATCCACCGAGCCGTTCCGGACTTATTAATTTTTGAAGTTCCCCCCATAGGAAATACATTGTCTCAAAATTAAATACAAGTGTTTAAAAACTCGTAAATGTTTCTATTGTGGTGTTGCCAGATTGTGCTTTGGAATTTTCTAAATGTTGTTTCCCCAGTGACGTGTATAGGTCATCCCAGGACAACAACAAGTACACGTGTACTTGCCCCCCCCCCGACCCCTTTTCCCCCCACCCGCCACCCCGTCGAATTTTTACCCCCCCGGTGAGGGGTACCCCCTCCCCCATTTTTCTCTCGGGCAAGTTCCCCCCTTCACACCCCCCCTCCCCTCGAACTTACCCCCCTCCCCTGAAAATTTTATTTTTCAGTCCTGATCACATCTGTATATACCGAACCCTTATACCGACAACATGCCTAAATCACCCCCCCTCCACGTCATTCAACGCCCAAATCACCCCCCCCCCCTCCGCGCTCCAAACCCTCAAAATCCAGATCCCTAGTGGATCTATTCGTTGTACGACCAAGCAACGATGAGAATCTAGCGAACCCCAAGACGTCTAAGCCCCTTAAACGCCCGGCTGAAAAGCCCAGCTTCCCCCCGTCGCCACCACCTCAACCGGCCCCACCCTCCACCTTCGACCCCACCTCCAGCGAAAACACCACCGAGGACACCACCACCATCCCGCAATACATGGCCTATCAGTCGGCCACCTTCTTCAAAGAGACGGGAATACCCGCGAGTCTCAGAGGAGCACACACCATACGGGACGACCTTCTCCACGAGATATGTAACGGGAACCACAACCGCCGTCACCTCATGACCCAACAGGTCGACGCGTTGCTCTACCTGGTGGAGACGGCCACGGCCACGGCCTTCCCACCAAACCGAGGCCCCGCTACAACACCCACCACGTCCTCAACCCCGCCTGCCCCACTCACAACACGTCAAGAGATTGCCGACGAGATCCGAGCCCAGATCTCGACTGCGATACAGGAACTGGTCCTGCCACAACGACCAACGCGAACCACGTTTGCACAAGTTGCCAAACAAAACATCCCGAAAAACACCCGAACGAAATCCACCGAACGCGTCCGGTCAGTAGAGCGGACAGTTCAACAGGCGCGGGCAACTATCAAAAAGACCAGTGGGCCGATTCCCAATTCGGAAACGGGCACACAGATCATGCTAAAACCGAGCGACCCCACCACCAAAGTGTCCGACCTCCTCTCAAAACTCCCCACTGCCCGCTCCCTCGGCATAAACATCAAAGGGACGCAAATCACGCGAGCTGGAGGTGTCATCATCAAGCTAGACACCACAGAGGACAAGCAGAAGCTGCTTGCCTCCCCAGCCCTAGCCACTGCGGGTCTCAGAGTCACCCCACTCCCGGGATTACTCCCGAGAATCTTAATCCCGGAAGTTCCCCGCGAGAGGACCCCGAACAACTCCAAAAAGCCATCCACGAAAACTGCCCCGCAATCCCCGTGAACGACATCGTCCCCCTCTTCCCCAAAACCACACCCGCAACACCGTCCGGCACGGCCACACGTGTGGTGCAGGTCACCTCTGCCGGCCGCCACGCGATCATGACTCTCGGCCGACTCGAGATCCAGCCATGGATCTACGTGACACCGCGGGACCTCATCGAGGCGTCACGATGTTTCCGGTGTCACGGTTTCCGCCACTCAACCGCGTCATGCCCAAGACCCAGGGAAGAGATGATATGCGGGTACTGTTCGATGACTGGTCATGATTTTAAATCATGCCCTAACAAGTCAGGACACCCAAGATGCATCAACTGCGTCAACGAACGACGAGAAAACACCGCACATCACACCCGCGACCATCGGTGCCCATCCCTGATTGCAGCGACCCAACAAGCCTTCCGTCACACGGATTACGGCACAACGGGATCCGCCACCACCGAGCAAAACACCGAACAAATGGACACATCAACCCCGCAACACACCGACATAGCTACCCCGACCAATAATGAATAGACACACATCGTTGAACCACCTCCTCCTTGGACAAATCAATATTGCAGGCCAACGAGTAACGTGGGATGAACTACGTGAAACCCTTCCCTCCCTCAACATTGACATCTTGGCACTACAGGAAGTGCCGCGCCTCCCCTCCCCAAACCTTGGTAATAACATCAGGGTAGCGCCCCCCTCATTTAACGCCGAACAAAAAACTGGCCTCGTTGTCACCAATCCTAACATCGACGCAGTCTTCATCCCACGTTACTCGACATCCCATGTCACCACAGCACAAATCGGCACCTACACAGTTGCGTCAGTTTACATCCCGCCACCATCAACACTCGAACTTGAAATACTCGCCCAAGTGGAAGAACTACTACGCACCTTCCCTAACATCATCATCCTTGGCGACTTCAACGCCTGGGCAACAGAATGGGGATCAACCCGGAACAACGCTAGAGGTCTACACATCCTCAATTTAATAGACACATACAACGCCCGGCTGCACAATAACCCAAACCAAGGCGCCACGTTCGTGGGATCGCACGGGGAATCCTTCATCGACCTCACTATCACAGCGGGGCACATCCCAGCAACGTGGGAAGTGTCCGATGATATCGCCACATCGGACCACCGGCTCATCCGATGTTCGGTCCCTTGCATCCCGCGACGAGAGCTACCGCCCAAGGGTTCACCACGGCTCGACTACGCCAAAGCCGACTGGCCCCTCTTCCGGACCCTCATTGACCGCAATATAACACTAGCTTTTCTCCTCGATCCCCCCGGCCGACGACTCCATCAATCGAAAGATTGCGGACCTCACGGCGATAATACTGAAAGCCGCCACTCGGAGCACCCCCAAGGTCGCCAATCCCACCAGACCATCGGCCCCTTGGTGGACGCCCGAAGTACAAACCGCACGAACATTAACGCGACAACTCAAACGACGGATACCCTCGCGGACGGGTGAGGATCGAGACACGGCATATGCACTGTTCGTCCAGCAACGGCGAGAATACAAGAAAACCATCAGAAGAGAGAAACGACGCTCATGGCGTCAGCTCACCACAGAGGAACTCTCGACCAACATCTGGAGTTTCCCATACCAGATGTACAAAGGTAGATGCTGCCCGAAAGCGCTCCTAACGGCGACACCACAAGCAATGGACGTCCACACGACCCTCTGCGCCCTACTTGCGGGACTCTTCCCCATGGATGACCCCAATAGTGACACGGACGAGGACAGACAAATACGCGCTGCGATCGACGAACCACCAGCGACGCCTGATGCACCGCCGTGGACAAAGGACGAAGTAGCCGCAGTTTTTGCGACGAGCCCCCTTAACAAGGCCCCAGGCCCCTCCAGGTTGACCGGAAGGATGCTTAGAAACCTACCCGAATCAGCGGTTGATGTCTTTACCACCATCATAAACGAATGCCTCCACACCACATACTTTCCATCGTCATGGAAACGGGGAATAGTAAGCCTACTCCTAAAGGACACTGGACGCGATAGAGCCGACCCGTCCAGTTATCGGCCAATTACCCTGCTTTCTGCTGAAGCTAAAACCTTCGAAAAGCTCATAGTCAACCGATTACCACCCACGGTCTACGACCACTGCCACCGATGGCAATTTGGAGGGATCCCCGGACGGTCAACCGAACACGCCATTCTAAACCTTCGCAGCCAAATCGAAGATGGGCCCCACCGCATCACCGCCGTGGTCTGCTATGACGTGATCGGCGCCTTCATCGCCGTCTGGTGGCCAGCTCTTCTTGCTGAGATACGAGCAGCCTCCGTACCGCGAAACATCTACCTGCTCCTCCGGAGCTATCTCAACAACCGCCACGTCAGGCTCAGCCACGGTGGTGTTACTGCCGAGCGAGAAATCACGTGCGGGTACCCGCAGGGAGCAGTCCCCGCATGCCTCCTTTGGGCTCTAGGCTTCGCCCCTCTCCTTCGCGACCTTGAGGCGGCAGGGTTGGCAGCCACTGCGTTCGTTGACGACTTGGCTATAGTCGTCTCCGCCCCGGATCATCATCGATTCCGGCAAGAATTCCGCCGCATCGATGAGCTCGTCACATCCTGGTGCGACACCCGTCGCCTGAAAATCAACTACGCCAAGTCGTCAACAACTATCTTCCGCGGAACACAGCACTTCCCAGCACCTCATCACGCACCGCAACCGAAGAATGCCACTGACGACATCCATGCATTACCCAGGGGCGGCTTTTAAGGTGAGGCAAGTGAGGCACCGCCTCACCAGAAAATTCCAGAAAAAATAAACCATTTTTTTATATTTCTAAATGATTTATTTTCATCATTCGTGCATTCTATTTGAGAATAAAAAAGGGGTTTAATCTTTTGACGCGCCTCTATTCTTCACTAGACATCTTGTTTAGGAAAAAACGTTGTTTTCACTACAACTCTTAACTCTCAATAACTAAAAAGGGCTCTGTTCTGTTGATTGGAGGGGTACGAGGGGCGAAAATACCTACATAAAATAAAATCTCAAGACAGAAGACACCCTTTCCCTTCCACCTTTTCTCTCATCTCTCGTGGCCACCCTCTTCTAAAGGTTGTGGGTGGCGCTTGCGCTTGGTAGTGCAAGCCGGTGAGGAGATTATTCGATGTGAGGATGACGTGAGACGTGAGGCGATTTGAAGAACCGTCTCTCTTGACCTTGAGTCCCCCTCTCGCTCTCTATTCCTTTTCACCCCTTCGTCATACCACCGCTGACGATTAAGAGGGGTAGCCCCCAATACACACTGGGTGATCAGAAATTTATCCCCCACCTAAGTGAGGCGATTCTGAATCATTCTCTCTCTTCTCATTCCCTTTCGTTCCGAAAAAAAAAAAAACAAGAAGAAAAAAAAACTGCTCGCATCACCCCCACGCGGCATGAGAACTTTTTATTCCCGTAAACAAGAGGAGGTTTTTCCTTGATTGGTGTCGGAGTATTAGTATTTTCAATTCAATTCTGTCTTTGTCTTTGTTAATTTTTGCGTTCAGATTCAATTTTATTTTATTGGCGTTTATGGACTTCAGGTGAGTAATTTACTCGTTTGTTTTGTTTGTTCAAAATGCTCCCGTCGAGAGACGCGGTGTGCATTTTACTCGAAACTCCATTTAACCGTTGGGGAGAAGAGGACAAGAGGGACCTTCTTCATTTGGGTAAACCGACCCCAATAATTGCCGGATTATCCCGAGATAAAAAGGATGGAAAAGTTTTCATGAGGTCTTTCAACAAGTCTTGGTACGATCATCACAAATGGCTTTGTGGGAGCGAGTACAAGAATTCTTTGTTTTGTTGGCCGTGCCTTATTTTATCCCGTGGTAATGGTGTATGGAATGCACAGGGCTATGCCGATTTTAAAAATATGTCCAGGAGTGCCAAGAAACATGAAGGGTCCAAAGACCACATTAACTCAGCAGTTGGTCTTAAACGGCTAGAGTCACGTGGTTCAACTGTCGTCGAGCTATTGGCGGAGCATAGCTTGCACACGAAGGCGATTTATAATGAAAAGGTCCGTTTGAACAGATTAATATTGGAGCATTTGATTGATGTTACTGTTCTGCTCGGGAAACAAGAGCTTCCTTTCAGAGGTCAAGACGAAAGAGCCTCATCCTTGAATAGAGGTAATTTTGTCGAAACCTTTCAATTAGTGATGAACCGGAGCTCGCCGGAGGTAAAAAATCATTACGAGTCCATAAAAAATATTTTTTCTGGGCAATCAAAGACGATCCAGAATGAACTGATTGACGTGATACATGAACACGTGTACAGTCACATTCATGAACAAATAAATGCCGCGCAATTTTTTCTAGTTCAAGTGGACGATACAACTGACTTGTCGCAAAAATCGCAGTCCACGATTATAGTCAGATTCGTGAGCGAAAATGGGCAAGTTCACGAAAGGTTCCTTGGCTTCCACGACGTTAGCATGAATCGTGACGCCGAATCCCTCTTCCTGTTGGTCGATAGGGTTCTTTCACGATTTGGGTACCAAAATAAACTCGTTGGGCAATGTTATGATGGGGCGAGTGTCATGTCTGGCCACTTGGGAGGTCTTCAAGCTAAAATTAAAGCCGTCGCTCCTCTTGCTTTGTTTTCACGATGTTATGGCCACCGCTTGAACCTCGTTCTTCAAGATGGGTGTAAAAGCAACAAAAATTGCAGAATTTTCTTCTCAACACTCACCAGCATACCAACGTTTTTCCACCATTCCGCTAAAAGGACTTCTGTGGCTGTTTCAGTCTTGGGCAGGCGCGTGCCCCAAATAGGTGAAACTCGTTGGTGCTCACGGTCAAAAATTTTGTCCCTCATTGTGACCCACTGGGACGGGTTTAAGGCTGTGTTTCAGGAACTTATAAACGACAAAGAATCTCGACCTGAAACTGTCACCTCCTCTGTTGGGTTCCTTAATTTCTTCAACGATTTTGAATTTGCGTTTCTTTCTTTGGTTTTTAATGACATATTTTCCCTTACTGATATTTTGTTTGATATTCTCCAAAAAAAAACCTTTGATATCCAATTTTGCATGGCCAAAATCCATGATCTTCGCTCAAAAATTGAGCAGAAAAGAGACGAATCCAAATTTGGTTGTTTTTTTGACGAAGCCTTGAGCTTGATGAGTTCTCCAGGTCAGCGAGGTCTAGATGCGACCCAAATCAAGTTGAAGTATAAACTCATTTTTTTCGAAATTATCGATACCGTTTGTACCCAAATCTCTGAAAGATTCAGTGATTTTGATAAATTCTTTTTTTGAAACTGGCAGATCGCACAAAATATTCGACTTTTAAGGATCGTGTTCCATCAGATGCCTTCAAAAGTTTAACCGACTCGTACAGTTCTCTTTTCCCTGACCTCAACCGTCTTACGAATGAATTAACTTTCATTTACTCAGACAAGCAGTTGAGTAATTTTACTCCTGTCGAAATTTTGAGTTACTTGTCTCAGAATGATCTCGCAACTGTTCTCCCAGAGGCGTTCCGATTTTACGCCCTGGTGATGACGCTGCCTTCGACATCTGCTTCTTCTGAGAGAAGCTTCTCCTGTCTGAAGAGGATAAAGACGTACTTGCGTAGTACAATGGGGCTTAACTTTCAATCATCCTCACATGGTTTAATGCACTCAAATATGATAACCCATTCAAATGACTTTACCCCCCCCCCCTCCATCCACCATAATCCTGTCGCCTCACCCAACATTCAAGCTCAGAGCCGCTACTGGCATTACCTGGGAGTGACCATAATGCGCTCAGGACTGCCAACCATGCATATCGCGCACCTAGCAAACACCACAACCCCCACGTGTGACTTCCTACGAGGAATCTCTGGCTGTGGGTGGGGGCCCACATTCCAAAAAAGGCTCCTATACTACAAAGCAGTGTTCGTCCCACGAGTGGCCTACGCGTGTGCTCTGTGGTGGCCGCGGGCACGTCGAGCACAAAGCCAACAAATGCGCAGCATACAACGCCGGATCCTGATTGCAGCACTCCGCGCCTACTCCACAACGGCACACTTAACACTCCATGTCATTGCTGGAGTCCTCCCACTTGACATCGAGCTCGATGTACTGGCGGCCTTGCGCGCCCGGAAACTAGGCACAAACCACCCGTTACCATCATGGCTACAGCCCATCCCGGCAAAGCTCGAGGTCACGGACTACCGGAAAGCATGCCATCACGCCGCCATCCAGGAATGGCAACGCGAATGGTCAACCGCGGTGACTGGACGTCACACCTTTGCCATCATTCCTGACGTGAAAGAACGCCTGCGCTGGAAGTGGTGCTTTCTAAAGCAGCTTCTCTCGGGTCACGGCTCCTTCAACGGAAAGCTCCACTTCCACCGACGACGGGACAGCCCTGGGGCGAGGCTGAAACGGCGGAACACGTAATTCTTCGCTGTCCGCTATACCAACGTCAACGAGATCGGTGGCAAATCCCCAACGATCTCAGAAATCTCGTCCCTAA